>JAJOOO010010470.1:0-10638 GCA_029582685.1 Solanum piurae
CTGAGCATTAAGTCCTTTTAACTAGTAGGGATATGGTTTTTAGGGAGGACTCATTCCTTTTTACATAGGTAGAAGGTTCTGTACAAGAGAATGTGTTTATAGTTACACTATAAGAATCAGGTTTGATGCTTTTAGAATTGGATCATATAGACACTATCCTCACTAGAAGTACTGATGAAGTTGTGTATCTTCCCAAATGGTTTGGATAAGAAACTCGACATTGATCTAACTCAAAGGAATTGAGTGTCAACCTCCTCAAAGATATATGAGAGGAACAATGATGTTATGGAACTAGTCCTTGTTCCTAAATTGTCTAGAGTTACTTCTGATAATAGAAAGTCCACTAGACATAACACACTCCCATTTGGATGAAGGACTTTGTATCCTTGTCTGTTAACAAGGATGTCCAGTATCCTTTGTGTAATTACATGAGTTATGATCATCTCTCTCCCGCCTATCAATGTTATATTGTTGCCACCTCTATCATAAAGAGAGCATGATATAGCCTGATACTTACTCAGAAGTTGTCAAAGATAAAATGTGAGTATATGATATGATTCAGGCACTAGAAAGTAACAAATCTTAGGAGATAACTGACCTACCAAAAGGCAAAAAGCCTATAGGTTGCAGATGGATTTACATGGTGTATACAATTTCATAGGAAATATAGAAAGATTCAAAGCAAGGTTTGTTGCTAAGGAGTATAGCTAGTAAGAGGGGGTAGATTACAAGGAGACCTTCTCCTATGTTGTTAAGATGATAACAATCAAGACTATAGCGTCTATTTCAGCATCTAGGCATTGACACATACATTATATGAATGTGCTTAATATCTTTCATATATGTGCAGCTACCTCAGGATTTTGTCAGTCAAGGGGAGAAAGTACGTAGACTGACTAAATCTCTCTATGACCTTAAACATGTCCCAAGAAAGTGGAACCATAAGTTAACTGAAGCTCTGATTAAACTCAAGTTCAAGCAGAGTCAACATGACTATTCCTTGTTCATCAACAAATCAGAAAAGAGGATCATTATAGTACTTATGCATGTGGATGCTATGTTAATAACTAGTAGCATCTTCAAACTGATAGAAGAAACAAAGAGGGCACTGTAACAAGCTTTTGAGATAAAAGATTTAGATGATTTAAAGTACTTCTTAGGTATCAAATCCACTACATCAACAAATGGTATATTAATTTGAAGTTGGCGTGAGAGCAACCAAACTTGCAGAAATCTCTATTGACATCAAAGTCAAACTAACGTCAAAACTGTATGATGAGCATGTGAACAAAAACAAAGAAGTCTGAGAAGATCCATTGATAGATCAGACAATGTATGAAAGGCTAATATGCAAGCTACTACATCTAAATATGACAAGGATAGACATAACCTTCAGCATTCAAACACTTAGTCAGTTTTTACAGCAACCAAATAAGTCTCATCTTGATGATGCATTAATGGTAGTCAGATATCTAAAGAGACAACCTGAACAAGGGTTTTTATTATCTAGTAACTCAGATAGACTGGTTATTGCCTTCTATGATGCAGATTGAGCCTATTGCTAACTCACTATGAAGTTTGTGACAAGATATATGGTTAACGTTGGTCAATCACTAGTGTCATGGAAAGCAAAGAAACAAACAACAGTGTCAAGAAGTTCAGTTGAAGCTGAATACAAGAGTCTTGCTTCCACTATATCAGAGTTAGAATGGCTGCTTGGAATGCTGAAAGAAGTAGGTGATGAGGTTCAAGTATATATTGATGATAAAATTGTTATTCAAATTGCTGCAAATTCAGTGTATCGTAAAAGGACAAAACATATTGAGATTAACTACGACTTCATAAGGGAGAAACTACAACAAGGACTTATCAATGTGAATTATGTTCCTACAAAGGAACAACCAGGTGATGTTTTGACAAAAAGGGTTGTCTAGGTTGCAACATAGCCACCTTCTTTCCAACCTAGGAGTTTTGAACATATTTGCACCACCTAGCTTGAAGGGGAGTGTTGTGATATAAATAAGTTATTAGAAGATATTAAAAATAGTTAGAAGTAGAAAGGGTAAATTAGTCTTTTAAGAGTTTAAGTTATAACAACTTGTCCAATTGTTAGTTCGGCAGGTTAGTTATGAGTTAATTACAAATGTGAAATGTGAAAGAGGAGCCGTATATATAACTCATCTATCTTTTATACTCCAGTTTTTTCGATCACAATACATGAAATTGGTCCCTCTTAGCTTCTCCTTCCACTCATGATTGAATTCCTTTCATTTATGTACAATATTTTTATGTGATTAAGTTATATCCATAACAAGTTCTTGAGAATAGGTGCAAAAGAAAATTCAAAATTTGAGAGTGTCTAGGATCACATTGCTCAATTAAAGTTGAAACATGTTAGAACTACGAATGTTTGAATAAATTATACTGATAAATTTAAGAAGTTATCGATGTATTCCGCCTAAACATTTGGATCCTCTCTGACTTGAACTCACGAATACTCTAAAAGAAAAAAAGAAAAAAATGGGGTAATGTTAGAGATCAAAATTTAACTAAATAATTGCATTTACAAGATATTTTTTTATTTCTTAGCACTTAATCTATACGCTAACATCTGTCTGTGGACTGGAAAATCTCCATCAAATTAAGTTCCAATGAGAGGTTTGTACTGAGCCAATAATAATAAAATAATAATAATACTCACATTCGATACTTACATCAAAATAAATTACTAAATTAGGTGAAAATACGTTAATTAACCACAATTAATAATAATGTGTATGTAAAAATGCATATCATATTATTATTGATTTGATATAAATTAATATTGAATACATATAAGTTTTTTTTCAATCTTTTTCACTAAGAACAAATAGAAGCTTAAACATGTAATTATTTAAATTGCCCATTCCTAGCTAGCTGTCTACTCTAATGACTTCATATGCATGATGCATCATTGGCTCTTAAGCCCTTAATTTCTTACCAAAACACATGTTAAATCACATTTAAGAATTGAAAAATAAATCATATGAATTCCAAGGATTGGTTACGAGTTGGATGTTTTTTTGGGGAGTGGGGGTGGGTGGATGTGGGGGGATTACTTGATAATTGATATTTATATTAGAGCTCGATTAAAATCTGAATTCACACATTGTTGGACTCATTTCTGGGAAGAGTGCTTCTAACATAATTTTTTCCACTCCCATAGACTCGAAAATACGTTCGACTAATAAAATAAAAAGGGGCAAGTCAAAACCCTCTAATTAACAATAGATGAATCTCAATCATTCCATCGCAAGCCGAGCAAGTTGATGTACAAGTTGGATGTGTTAAGTCTAAATCCTAAAAGTCCAAAAGAAGTCACTTTTTCTTATTTGGTATTCCCTTCATTTCACAAAGAATGATCTCCTTTTCTTTTTAGTCAGTTTAAAAAAGAATGACCTTTTTTTTTTTTGGTAACATTTGAATTTCAGCTTTCCACGTGACATGTTTAAAGCCACAAGATTAAAGGACAATTTTATACATTTGACATAACTTTAATTTAGGACCACAGATTCAAAAGTCTTCTTTATTTTCTTAAACTTCGTGACAAGTCAAACTAGACCTGAAATGGAGGAAGTATTTGTCAATTAAGATGCTTGTGGTGCAAGTTGGTGGATACTTTTACATGATTTTACTCAACTTGCTACTCTTACCTGTCCATTTATGCCAATGTATAGTACAAAATAATATGGATCATAGTCCTTTCAAAATTAAAATAATAATGGTTGGTTCTCATCATAATGCTTCTTTTTTTTTTTAAATAATCCTTTTTGCTTACAGGAAAACGGTATAGTTGAATTTATATGAGGTCAAGGATGAGATTCTTAGCTTAACTCGTTAGATTTGACTATTAACATATAAATACATCAATAATAGTTGGTAAAAAATGAGATAAAGATAACAAAGCAAATAATCGGAAGTCATATGAAGTGTTGAAGCTTCAATGACAAGCGTGTGCGCTGAATCTGATGTTATTTGAGTGTTTTTAACTTCCGATCCGAAAATGATACAGTGAATAAATGCTATAAGACAAAGACTTCCCTAAAGTACTACGTTCAATGATTGTTGTCCACATAAAAATATCGTTAGTAGTGTCACGTCCCAATATTCCTCTGTCGTACTAAAAATATTCGTACAAATCAAATATCTGATATATATACCCATCCTTTTTTCCACGTTATCGAGGTACAAGTTCCTCCTCATATTCTCGAGTCACAACTTTTATGTGAACCTATATGACTCATCTGTTTCTTGAACCTTCTTCGATGGTGCCACACATTTACCCTTTTATACTATGACATATTCAAGCTATTTTTTAGCCAATATACTTTGCATTAATATATAATGTGGGGTGGGGGGGTTCATTTTTCGTTCTTATATTAGGAATTACTTATAATTTTTAAAACCAATAAGAAAATAATTATTGTTTGTGATTGAGAAGCGAAGAGAAGATAAATTGTGCTTGAGTCCCTACCTAAGCATATATAATCTACTTCGAACATGTTTGAAATTTCATACTATTGTAATTATTTTTGCCGCACTTTGAATTTGTTTTCTTAAGAGCTTCAAACATAAATAATTGAAATCAGATATAAATGACATATGTACTGATTGAAGCTTATGCAAAAATAATTGAAGTTTCATCATATGTACCTGGACTTCAAACATATGAACCCTTAAAGATTGTGTGTCAAAAAAAGTGGATATACATGCAAAGTTTTAAAAAGCATACAAAGGTTAAATGACGACGTCAATATTGAATATCCGTAAATTAGGTTTAAAGTTTATTTTTTTATTATAATATTAAAGTCAGATTCATCTCTTTTCTTATTTAATCCGATGCTAATGGTAGGCCCTTTATATAATTATATAGTTCACACTTTACATTGCTTACCTTAAGCATAATTGTTGAAGGGTACAACAATGGATTAAAAAAAAGTGATTTTATTATATGATTTTGAATGATTCTTTTTTTAATTAATAATTTTTTTTGATTGAATTAGACCTGATCCGGTCTATTTCTTCAACAATAACCTCTTTATAATATTTTAATAATCAATTAAAATATTTAATTTTCTAATTCTTAGAGTTGAATTAGGCAAAGCCTTGAATGGACCATGAGGGGAACTTTAGGTTTGTCAAAGTTGACAAGCAGTTTGGATCAGCAGAATGGTTTTGGTCTGATTTTGGAACATTCTAAGGCATAGTTTCTTTGAAAACTTTGAGGTTCAAGTTTTGGTTAAATTTATTATTAGCTTTTTTAAAAATTAGTTGTTATGTTTCATTTTAAAAAAATATAAATTACAGTATATAACTTTTGATATGTATTTGTTTCATCAAATTAATCTGTAAAAAAAGATAATTTGTAGTGTTTTAAGAATAAGAACATCAACTTGAAAGTTTTGTACATCAAATAAATGAACCCCGAACTATGACGAAAGTATCAGTTACACACATAAATTATGTGAGGATTCTATTACCCTTTCAAATTTAAACTTTTTCCTATTATTTACACACTTATATTATACGAGAGTTCTATTACCTCTCTAGGAAGTTCATAGGATCGTCGCATAGTTTTTTCAGTTAATAGAACCCTTGTATAATTTAGAAGTATAAATGAATAAAATAAATCTAGAAAAAGGTAATTAAGCACTCACATAGTTTAATATGTAACTTAAACTATTTTAATTGTGTCTTATCCTTATAAATTTTGATTATCTTGTTGAGTTAATCTAATTTAATTTAATTTTTATAATTAATTAAATTATTTTATTAAAAAATAAAACATTGACAATTAATTTGAATCCGTGAAAGTATCAAATTGCAAAATGCACGTGAATACCTTTTGTAAATTTACAAGAAATTTCCCAAATGTTTCTTCTTCAAAAAAGACAAGATAATGAAAGTTAATAGAAGATAGAGACATATATATCGTGTTATATTTTCTAACCTAAAGTTTTATTAATTAATCTTCAAACTTGATAGGTACCAATAATAGCACTACTTTCTTTTTTTGGTCCAATAAAAAGAAATAGTGAGTACTACTTTCTCGAAGGTCCTAAAAGTCTTTAAAGCACACGTGTATATAAACCTTTTCATTTTATTATTTTTTATTTTACAAAAAAAAATTATATCGTTAAGAATCATTTAATAGGATGTATTAAAAAAACAATATGTATTAAATTTATATATTATTAATAATTTATTCCATTTATTATATATATTTTTAACTAAAAAATGTTTTATATAAAGAAAAATATTTTAAAATTTTAAATTAGAAGAAAAGAAACATTACTCATACTCATATTCAAATTTAAATGAGTTGTGATAATTAATAGACGTAAATACTACGTCATTCCATGCAAAGCATACTTTATTAAAGGCAGCATATACATTTTTATAACAAAGTCCTCAAATTTGAACTTTTTACACGTAATAATAAAGGTTAATCTTCTGAAACGAGCTTATAATAAGTAGTTTATTTAGTATAATTTATCGTTCGATGTATAATTTTAAAATATTGCATAAAAATAAATTTATTCTATACACATCTAAATGAAAAATTATAAACTATTACATAGAAGAGCTTAAATATCAAACTTAACTAACTTTTAAAATTTAATTGTATTACGTAAATTGAAATAAAAATATAAAGAAATAATAATATTAAATTGAAATAGTGAGCGTCAATCTCGTTCAAAAGCTGACAAATAAATGCAAACCCTTTGACTATTGCCTCCTCGATTTGTCCGTACGTACTTTTGTTATACCAAATTAATTACGATGTTTTTATTTTATTACTTACTCATTATTTTTTTATTTTTTTAATCATAACTTAAATCTTAATCAAACTTTTTAAAAAAAATCTATTTATCCTCATGCTTACGTATATACATGGACCCAAATTTTTTTTATTACTCTTATTAGAATGGTCTTATTATTTTACTCATAGATAAATTTTGTTTCTATCTGATTGAACGATTAGATTGAATGATAAAGACATTTATTAAAAAAAAAAAAAATTTAAAATTAAATAAAATTTGAATTTCATATAATAAGGAAGATTTTTATTTCTTAATTGAAAAGATTAGTAATCATGAAAGAGAAATCATCTAGACCAGAAATTAGCCTGATGACTTTTTTTTTTTTACGTGATATTTAACTTTTTAAGCAACCTAAATATGTCATTTTCTAATTTTTAACTTAACATTTTCTTTATTTTAATTTATATAAATTTTTTTTATTATTATATTTAATAAGGAGGTAAATTCATAATCTGAATTTTCAAAATTTGAAAAGTATCACGTAAAATGAGACGTAGACGTAGACGTTGACTATGATGTTTCCAGAATTAACAATATTTTCTACTACTTTACATTTATGTTATTGTCAATCAATAATATAATATATAAGTTAAATTAACAATCTAAACTTTGTGTATCAAATTAATAATGGAATTTTGATTAACATGCTTTGTTGTACTTAGTTACATTTGTGGCTCAAATTTAATTTCTTTAATTTATATGAATGTCATTTTTTTTAGGATCGATTTAAATTTGAAACTAAAAAAAAGCAAAATAATAAATTATTTACGGAGATCATACCTTTTGATGAAGATGAATTAATATACTAGTATCTTCTTCTAACTTCGTATTCTAACACACGACACTATTTCTTGAAAAATTGGAACGAAGGGAGTCATATTTATGATAGAATTATTTGTACATGATTATTTTAGTCGTTTCGTACTTGAAGTATGATTGATACGGAGAAAAATATTTTTTATTCTTTTTTATATTTTATTGGTTAAAATATTTTATCTAGTAAAAGAATTACTTCAAAATCATGAAAAATGAATTCGCTAATAGAAATAAAGGAAACAATGTTCATAATTAATATTTCACATTGATTGTTTTCTCTCCATCCCCAACAACGCATCCCACCTTTACCTTTATAGTATTTATACGAATTATAAATATTTTAAAAATAATATTTCTTACTTACTTATCGAACATCAAAATATTTTTTTAAGAAAAAAACTATTTATTTCCCCAAAAGATATTATATGTATGTGTGAAAATGAGAAAATGTTGGTTGGGTGTGAATAATTTGTTGGTTCCCAAATATGATTATAATCCAAGAAAAATGGAGATTGATTATTGCTTCCTTTTGACTTAAAACTCTTTGCTAAGTTGCTAAGTATTCTTTTTATTTTTATTTTTATTTGTCCATTAATAACAATTTGGGTAATTCCTATCCACTAGTCGGTGGATTTAATAGATGTGATATATATTTCTTTGATGGTATTGTTAATCGATGGTGAAATATCTTTTTTTTAGAAGAAATATAAAGTAACACTTGAAATTGTCTTGAATTTAAAAAAAGATATCTTAATTATGCAGGCGTTCTACCGCACAAAAGTATTGGATACTCTTGTAAATGGACCATTTAAACTCATTTTCTTTCTATGTTTGTATTCATGCAAATGACGCGCGTGAATGTGATTTTCTTTTAAAAAAAACAAATTAAAAAGTGCCATGTGTCATTTATTTCTCTGTTATTTTCTAACTTCTTATTAATTTTCAATTGTCAAGGTTTAGTTTCTTTTTAATTTTCTTAAAATTGAGAAATCAAGTTATCTTTTGAGGCAGACTAGTCTTATAATGTCAAATACAAATCTTGAATCGTATTTGCAATGACGATAATAACTCGATGTTGTGTGTGAAAATGCGATGCAAACATGAAGATTTACTTTCATTGCAAATTTGGTGGTCAAAGCAAAAAATTCTTATGTCTTTTCTCATTTTTTTAAAAGCTTGTAGGATTTATTAAAATTTAGTTCCACGAGATGGGTGAGTCTTAACTGGAGCATTATTTCATTCTAAAAAAGCGCCACAAATCAAATTCTAGAAAAACCCCAACATGTAGAACTTAACGAAGCTCAACTCTTAATAACAACGATGACAAAAATGGACTATTCCAAAATCAAAAGCTTGCTTCAACAACCGGAGGTAAATCAACTCCCAAGAAATTGAAATCAACAATCGAAAAGGTTATGAAGAAATCCCATAAATTAAAAGTGACGAGAGCGTCCAGACAAAGATGTGCCAATATTTCTGTTTTGGGACTGCACTTTATTATTTAAATTAATTCAAAAGTGGAGGAGGTGTGTGTATCATGCTCCTATTAGAATTCTTGGGTTAGTGAGCAAATTGGTCAAAATGATCTCTTTATAAAGGTATTTGATATTTTTGTGGGGTAATACGACATCCACATAGTTAATGTGTCTTTTTGAAAATTCCAAATAACTTCGGGTGACACTTTATGTCTTTTCTTATTTCTTTTTTCCTAATTTATATAACTCATTTTTTTGTTGACTTTGAAGGAAGGATATATTTCCTATATTTAATAATAATTTATTTTATCTTTAATAAAATAAGATAAAGATAATATTGCCAGAGCTATTCCTGATTTAGATATAATTGAATTCTAATATTATCACATCTATAATTTTTGCTTCTTTTCAGTTAGGCTATGTCTTTTAAGCTGTTGATTTAGCTTAATTTCGTTGCATAATGCAAGACCTTCTTGTACACAAGCACTAATCAATTTACCATAGGTATAATTATCGTAAAACATCTTTATAATACCTGAACGATGTAAGCGTTTTACATCGGAGATTCTGGAGTAAAGTCCTGATAGTCTCACTATTATCAGACCATCTACCTGAAAACCGGAGTGTAATAGCACTCATTGGAAATCGAAGTTTATAGATGGGTTACCTAGCCTTTTTGCTGAAAGAGTTAGGAAAGCCATCAGAGGTGACAGCCAAGCCATCAGAGGTGACAGCCATAGTATCAATTACGATAATTATACCTATGGTAAATTGATTAGTACTTGTGTACAAGAAGGTCTTGCATTATGCAAGACCTTCAAACCTTTCCAGCTCTCCCACTACTATTAGTGATTTAAAAAGCGAGATTAATAATCTCAAAGATGACATTATCAAGCTCAAAGAAAAGAATGTCGTCATAGAGAATGAGACCATCATGGCCCCCTCCTTCCAGAAGAGGAAGAGGAGGAAGAATCAATCCAGGAAGAGGAGGTCATATCCTTGGACAATATGGAAATAAGCAACTTGTACACAAGCACTAATCAATTTACCATAGGTATAATATCGTAATTGATACTATGGTTGTCACCTCTGATGGCTTTCCTAACTCTTTCAGCAAAAAGGCTAGGTAACCCATCTATAAACTTCGATTTCCAATGAGTGCTATTACACTCCGGTAATTCCATAACTCTGCATAAGAAAACATCTTTATAATACCTGAACGATGTAAGCGTTTTACATCGGAGATTCTGGAGTAAAGTCCTGATAGTCTCACTATTATCAGACCATCTACCTGAAAAATGTTCAATGATATTCAGAACTAGTGTATAAACTGCGTTCTGAGTATAACTTTCTCCTTCTTGTTTCACTGCTTGAAGGACCTTATCTCTTTGTTCCAGATTGAGATAATTATCCCACCAACCTTTTAATTGGCCTGTGAAACCTGCAGTAATCATATCTGCAATAGTCTTATCACTATTTTTATT
>JAJOOO010010472.1:0-18990 GCA_029582685.1 Solanum piurae
GAGATTTTCTATCAACCCCACTCCATCTCTAATGTCGCGCCCATTTTGTTCCCCAATATATATTAGAATCACGTAGTTATAATATTTTTTTTATGTATTTACTCATCAGACCCTAATCTCGAATATAGGGTAGAAGTATGTTTCTATCTTCCAAATTAAACACGTATTTCATAAATTATAACACATGCAATTAGTAATGTTAATGTCGATATTATAAGCAACTATAACATAACAAAAACATAAAAGTATTAGGACTCGTTAGATGCCATAGTCATAGTCACTTGATTATTTGTATAACTCTATTTTACAAACAAAAGGAAATTAATAGAGATTAACAACAAAAATGGAAATGTGCTATTTTTTAACAGAGCAAAGGGAGATTAAGGGCTTTTTTTTCTTTCTTCCTTTAAGAATAAAAAACTAGGTTTATTTTTTTTAAAAGCTAGTTATTAAACAAAAAAAATATAGGAACTTGAAAAAGTTACTAGAAATATCGATCAGATTAAATTGAGATAAATTAACTATAATTTTCTACCAACCCCTCTCAATCTCAAATATTGCGCCCATTTCGTCCCCCAATTCTAGTTCAAATCGAAATTAGAACAATTGACAGTGGAATCGAATTGGGCCTTCTTGTTTTCTTTAACCCTTTTTATTATATACTATATCTAATTATCCATCTAGACACTTCTTAATATTGGCTGAGTATTTTAGCTTGCGTTTATTAGCTTCTTTTGGTTTTGCCTTGTGAAATACATATTACCTTGTATTTAAAATGCCAAACATTTTATTTTTTTTTGCATCTTGAAAAGTGAAAACTGATGAGATACTGGAAGAAAGAAAGCCTACAGATGAAAGTGGTACCATAGAAAACTCGACAGTGGTGGAGATGACTTTTCTCCCCAACTGCTGCAGTTGATGAGATGAAAGGCTTAAAAAGAATAGTTTGTGATGATACTAGCAAAACCAATGATTATCAAAGGTGCGGATATATGTAGTCCGTCTTCGGAATGCTTAACTTAGCTTACATGATTTATTTAAGTGATGATAATTCTGTTTTCTTCTTAAATTCTAAAAGCAGAGGAGACAATGCTAAGCAAAATAAGAAGAAAAAGGTAATGATTGATCCCGGGCATGTAGAGGCTAATGATGAGCCAACTGATCAAGATGGTCACAAGTAAGTTATGTTCTATTCAAGTGTAGAATAGAAAAGAATAAATCTGAATCGTCATCGTTTTGTCTTGTGAGTTGATTTTTTTCCACCAAAAATTGTTTCAGGGGTAATGCGAAGAAGAAGAAGAATGAATTAGAGCCCGAGGTAGAGAAGAATGAAGGGACAAAGTCTTCTCCCATTGAAACTGGATCGGTCCTAGATGGAGGAGTTGGCTAAGGGCAAGTCAATTATCGTGATGTTGTACCACCCGATGCATGGCTGGTACTTGAAGTTATTTTTTTCATTCTGCAAAATCTTAAAATTGAATTGTTGTTGTAGATTTTTCTTTAAGCGAAAACAAGTTAGCAAAATTTGTCTAGAGAATGATCATGTTTTTCTTAGGCATAACGATTCATTTTGTAAGGTTTAAGTAGTTGTAGTATATTTCTGTTGGTTCAAACAGAAGTGAGAATTTAGGTGAATCTTTTGGTGAACTATCAATTTCGTATTACTTGTTCACTTTTTTCTTTACTCTTTACACGGCCTTAAAACTTTTATCTTTTCATTACACTCTATATATGTGTTTTATCCATCAATAACCAAAGACTAACATGGATGAATTTTAAATTGAGATATTTGAATGCACCTTTTGGTTATAGTAGCAATGGAAAATAATGTCGACAGAAAGAAAGGTTTTTTAATGTCACGCCCCGAGCCTACACCCTGGGTGGGACTGGCACTCGAAGACCATTGTTGGCCCCAAGCGAACCCTTGGCCTGACTTACTTAACTCAGCGGCAGACAATATTCATAACTATAATGATCAATGAATTTAACTGAACTGAATAATAAAATAACTGAGAATGTTTTGAAGATTAAGCATTCAACTTGGCCAAAAGTGGTAACTCAAGTCTTTAACATAAGAATGATAATGCAAAGACTACTAAACTACTAACTGTTTATGAAGCCTCTAAAACAAAGAGGGATGTCGGGACAGGACCCCCGATCATCCTAACATCTGAAAGACTAGAAAGCAAATAAAGGAGTCCTCCGAAATGCAAGGAGGCTCACCAACAAACTCTGAATGCTCAAGCTGGATCAACGAGGCACTGAATGCTGATCCTGGTTACCTGCGTCTGCATCATATTAAGATGCAGGTCAACTGGCATCAGTACATTGAATGTACGAGTATGCGAGTTGGAATGCTAACAAACATAGGCTCGAAAGAGATTATGGAAGAAACACCTACCTGGCTCTGCTCAACTCATGGATACTCAACTCAATATAAAGTAATAAAACACATGCGATATATATATATATATATATATATAACTTATAAAACAACTGAAAACAATCTTAGTTCGTTAAAGATAAAGCAATAACAAACTTAACTTTACTCATTTAGAAAGTAATATAACTTCTGTGAGAGATTCTCTAACCGACAACCATCACTATGAGCCTAAGTGATGGTACAACGTTTTACCTCACGTTGCCAAGGACCGTCCTATACCTTGCCATCGGTATAGAACCTGAACTACTAAGTGGATCCACTACTCTATGCTAAAAAGCACTAAGGAATCATCTAAAAAGTATGATTCTTTTTCTGTCCATGATGGCTACATGGTTTATGGGGGCTTGAGTTAATATGAACTCGCGTCCCTATATCAGTGCTCAATGCTACTCCCAAAATATACTTAGCTCATATGTTTTTAAAACAACTTCTTCTCTGGTTTGAGATAATTGCTCAAACTTAGCTTAAAAAGCTCTCTTGGAATCAATGTTCCCTTTTGCTGTTCAAAATTCCTTTGGAAATCTCAGTTTCCTCTTATCTCAAATGTGAAAACATTTTACTCTTGGAAATACTTAGTTCCCATATATCATTTTAAAGAAAATGAACTTTGCTCTTACTCTTTACTCAACTTCAAAACTTAAGTCTTAAAACAAAGTTAAAACTATGATACGGATATATCACTAATAAAATCAACCAAAATACATAATTCTGATTTCTTTGTTGAACCGAGTGACATAAATGAGCCCAATTTTTAACAAAGTAATATAGATGATCATTTTCTCAAAATTCAAGACATATTTATTTGTGCTTCTTCCCTTTGTCGAAAGCTCAATAAGCTCAACTAATTGGATCAAATATAAGATAGATCCAGTTGATAGTATTTTGTTACAAATATTGCAAATTATTGATCTGCAATGTCGAAATCAACAAATTAAGTGAAAACACAGTAATTCACTAAAAGATGAGGCATCTCACAAAACAATATTCACCATTGATCTTTACAATCCTTTACAAAACAAAATTAAAATAATATCCCAAAAGGAAACTGAAAGGAGGAACAAGCAATAAAGATCCAAAATCAACATCTGGAATTGCACTCATCGTGCTAACTTGTTTTCGCTTGAAAAGATGTCTACAACAACGATTTTAAGATTCTGCAAAAGACAATATAACATCCCCACGTGAAGGCACATCACTTAATATATATCAGCTCAGTTTCAAGTACCAGCCATGAGTCGGGTGATACGACATCAAGATAACCTTCATCCCCAAACCTGTAGAAAAAAAGGCATCATTGTTCAATTATGCATGATAGACCAAAAATTGGGAAAAGATGTATTCATTGGGTAAGAATAATTCAAAGGATGAGGCCAGCAGGCCGAAGACAGGCACTGTATCACCAAAATTGAACTCACAATATTTGCTCTTAATTAGGAGACTCGTGATGAGCATTAGCAACAAAATTAGTATGTTTAGATGTATTCTTGACTTTTTATTTTTACTTAAGTTAAATATATAACATTAATCAAAGATTAATAATAAGTTAAGTTACTACTTGATTTTTCATACTAAAGGATCTATCTTATTAGGGTTGCACATGACTTATTAATCTGCAAATTAATACGTGGAACTTTTGTTAATATATTTGTGAATTGCATCATTATTATACTGTTTATGATATTATGAATACTCAAATGTATTCGTAACTAGAAACTTTTGTGTTGAGGAGTCACTATTATTTTAACTTTTTGAAGCATAGTTATTTAGTTAGTTTTTGAATTCACAACTTTTTGATTGGAGGTGCACTGTGTAAGTAAGCAGAATAATAGTTATATATTTCATAAGATAGTTGAATGATGTGCTAAAAATATGTGTTAAATTTTACTATCACGTTTGTATAAATTTTTTTTTTTTATACGATTAAATTATTTTATCCATTAATAATTTGACTTAAATTATAACCAGTAAACAATATTTTTGGTATTTGTAGTTTTTAATTACACGTATGTAAAATGTTTTTTTTTAAAAATTCTCTTATAATATTAAGCATATCATGAGGAACATTACATATTTTATTTTTTGATAAAATTATAATTATAATTAAAAAAATCTTAACGTAATATATTGTAAACTAAAAAATAGTTGATTATATCTATAACATGATATTGTAATAAATTGTTTGAAAAAGTTGTGTATAAAAATATTAAAATATTATGAATATAGAAATAGTAAATATATATTAAATAACAAAAACAAAATAAACATAATGTCAATCGAGAGCGAAACATCAAAATTTACACAAGCTTAACATTATTATAGCTCTATTTTATATGCATGTTAAAATTGGGAAATTCTTATTTTACAAAACTTTAAATATAATTATTAAAAATAATATCGTAGCTAATTATAGTTACAATAATATTTTAATATTTAAAAAATTAAATTATGTATTCATTATATTAATTTTAATGTCTTAAAATAAATAATTTAATGATTTAAATTATTGTTGTTGTTGTTGTTGTTATTATTGTATTATTATTATTATTATTATTATTATATTATATTATTATTATTATTATTATTATTATTATTATTATTATTATTATATATTACTAAGTACTCTTATTACATTTTAAATCATCCGCGCAACGCGCGGGCACGTATACTAGTAATATTTAATAGCAAGAGTAAATAGACATAAAAGGATAAAATTTAATGATTCATATTAAGAACTTAAAAATCAAATCAATCAAATTTTATTTCTTAGATGGTTTTTTTTTTTTTTTTGTAATAGTGCACACATCCTTTTCAAATTCTGAATACACTTCTGTCGATATTAAAGATGTTATGTTTTGATATTTGTTAATACAAATTAGTGAAACATTCTCAACACCGTATAGAAATGTGATTTTTCTTACTAAATGATGCAAGTGAATGTTGTTATAGGCAGTCCTCATGTATCTATTAGTTCTACGGTGTAAAATATATTGATTTGATGAATAAAATGTTATTGATTTATTGAAAGGTCAAAATTTCAACTACACAAACATATACCTTATTATTTCAAACATAAATACAAAGAAGGGGAGGAACAAGAGAAGAAGAAAAAGTAGCGAGAGAGGAGAACCTTGGGTGTTCATCTAACCAACCTTAAGCGTGTAGAGCTCGGCACCAATAGTTTTAGTTGTCATATTATTGTACCAAAACACCATTAAAGATTCGTAATTGTAGCTCTAATATATATAAGACATAATTAATTAAGATTAATTAATGTTGAACCAAAAAAATAGTATATTGTAACTTTGTAAGAACTCAAACTTTACTAAATGAACAAATAAAACCAATATAGCCTAAGGAAAAACATTATCATCCAAATGTTTTTGGTCTTTCAACTGAAATTGTTCGTGCAACAATCCGCTTAAAGAGAAGGTCACAACAACAATTATAGGATTCTACATAATGGAAGAATAATGTTTGTCATGTGGAAGTAGGACGATCAACATATATCAACTCAACTTCAATTACCAGCCATGAATCAGGTGGTACGATGTCACCATCACCTTTAGCCCCATACCTATAGGGGGAATTGGGAAAACATAAGTTCATTAGTCAAGACCAACACGCGGAAACAACTTGGATTATTATACATTACATTGCAAACGAAATAGCAACTCAAATGTACATACCCTAATTCTGGTGGGATTGTAATTCTTCTTTTATCCCCAACGCGCATGCCTGATAGTTGGACAGACAAAATATGTTAGTCTTCAACACTGGACGTGTAACTATAAAATCAGACAAATTATCAATTTAGTTATCCAAGTAAATTACCATCTACACCAATTTCCCATCCCTTTATAAGTTGACCAGAAGCTGCAAGTACAAAAACCTAAGTTTAACACATCAAAATTTATAGAATCCAACTTCTCATACATCAAATACAATACCTATACGAAATTCAAGAGGGTCTCCTTTCCCAATATTCGTATCGAATATTTTGTCATTCTCCTTCAGCTTGCAAGTATAACGTATACCAATCTGTTCAGTAGCAGAAAGTCATTACTAATAACGGAACAACAGAGTCAAAGAAGAATTAATTATACATAATCAAGAGAGAAATTAGCTAGACCTTAAATCCCGGGTAAGCTTTTCTTCCACCTGGTTTTCCCTTAGACAACTCCTCTATGACCAATCTAGGTACAAAGGACTTCACAAGAGAAGGGTTATCTTGCTTAACCTTTGCAACTGCTTCATGACTCTGTTGAAGTTTCTTCTTCCTTTCCTCTCTCATTTTCTTTTTATCTGAGAACAATATAGGCATCAGAAGAAATAACACATTCAAAAATAGATATATAAGTTGTGCATACATTCAATATTATCAACTAAATCTGCCCCAAGTACTCGTACTCGTGTCACACATGTTTGACACTGACAAAAAAAGTGATCGACACAACAACAAATGGAATACGACTTATAAATAGTAAATGACTTTCAAGATAAAATTAGCTAGTGAATACATGCTTCCCGTATGTGTACTAATGAAGAACACTTTGTGCATCGGGCTCTGCCTTTATTATTTACATATAGAATACTACAAACATCCTATTGAATAAAGTCTGTTACGAATTATGATCAATAGAGATCTGATTTTTGCATCTTCAAAAGCAACAGAGTCTGAGTTTACCTTCATTAGTTAAAAATTTCTTAAGCCTGCAAAAATTCACATCAATGATTTCATTGATTCCATGCCACACCAATGCTTGAAAAGTCTTTATTGCATCAGCATCATCAACATCAGCATCACGGGCTTTAAAGGTGAAATAATACCATGTCCCAGCAGCAAACGATGCATTTACATTTTACTGTTACAATTTCTTCGAAAGCATACATTTTATCCTAAATAGAAGATAATCACACAATCTATATATATTTAACCATTTCAAACGAAAAGAGCAAGGCAAGAACTTACATTCTCTGAATTGAATTTCTTAATTGCCAATTTGCACAGCTCAGTGTATTCCTGTTTTACCTTTGGACTCGTCAGGTGATCGTATTGTTGTGCAATTCCAGCCATAGAAGAGGTACCCGGAAAGACAGAGATATCAAAACCCTGTTGCACCAAAAAGTAACCTCAATTACAATACGATCTAATGATGAATGAAGTGAATTAGAAATTATCTCATCCCGCGTACCAAACAATGAGTAAGTTACCTCGCTCTCATCCCACTCCCTGTAATACTGCGTCCAGATCTTGCGATCTGCTTTACCTTCCAAAATTTCAAAAATAGGATCATCGGAATCGTAACCTATAGAATAATCGCTATCGTCAGAATCATCTTCTTTATTCATATTCTCCTCTTCTTCTTCTTCTGCCTGCCGTTTCCTCCCACGATAGGGAAATTCGGAAGGGATCTCCGGCTCCGCCATTGCAATAACTTGATTTTAATCTACTCTTCCAATTTATGCGACACATTTGAGATAATTTACACTCAAATATGTGAATTCTAAATAAAATTAGTATGTTTTTTCAATTATACCCTTATACATTTTTCAAGAGACATTAATTAAATAGGGATTTTAGTTTAGTAAACTACACATTGTATTTATTGATTTTTTTCATGGACGTGATATTTAGTGAGGTGAAACTTGTTTTGGGACTAAGGAAGTATATGGCAAACCATTGCAAGCGTTTATAATGAATGCATTAGCATGATTAAGACACTGTTATCTTTTTCCGCATCCTTTCCATTGATTTGTGGAGGATATTTTTAAAACAAGGACCCAAAATGCTCCTCAACACCAATTCAAATGCTTTTGGTCTCCCAAATTATTCAAATTTTAAATTTGTCTTGATTAGTGACGTTGTCCCACCATACCTCTTTGATAATATTATAAAGTCATACACTAACATTTATGAATTATAATTTTATAATACATAGATAGTAGTTTTGCCTTTAAATAGTTAATCTCCAGTTCAGTAATAAACATATTATTCTAGGATGGGTGGTTGTAATTAACCTTCTATTTCACGGATACAGAAATTTTTGTAAGTTATGTACAAATGATTTTTTGTTGGGATCGAAATAATCAGCAATAAATCATACGATTTGTGTATGAAAAATTAAAAACTTTATAAGTTCGACAACTATATTGTATATACTATTGTGTTATGTATGAGAAATAAAAGCGTCTTTCAAACTATATTCCTCTTAGAAAATCAGGCAAAATCGTAACGAAACTCTCAATACCATAGTGTAGTAGCTTTAGCAAGACCATCCATGGTAACAGTCATAATGTCCCTGACTTTCTGATTGTCATCTTTAAGACGAGGTTCAATGATTTCCATCAAATAGCTCAAATATGGAAGAAGGGACGCGGAACCAATAAGAAGAGTGATGTGGTAAACAATCATAACACCTGTATGACGAGCCTTCCATGATTCCATGTTAAAACAAATTTCAATGGAAGCATAGCAGGAATACCTAATGCAGATGCAACGATGCTAAAAGATCGAGCAGTTGCATTCCTGATATAACGCTTGATTATTTCGATTGTTAGTGTTGTGGTTCCATATACAATATAGTAAAAGAAAGTACTATATAGAGCATGATTAAATTAACATGATTTGGAGCAAACATCTAATGTAATAAGCATTTGCAATCTCTAACCCTCACAATGTTATTAGTTTTTTATCTCCAAATATCAGAAGGTATAACAAGCTATGTTGCTTGTGCTCATTAAATTTTTTGAAGATTCTTTAAAAATAAAGTATTTTTTTTCGACAATTCAACATGAATGCGGCAACATTATAGGATAGTGAAACAAAAACAACAATGAAGTTATGAAAAAACAACTGATTTAGCAACCTGCAATTTCTTGTAATCTGGCATGTCTGCACCCTTTGCGACATATACACAACATGTTGCAACTGACTGTAAATCGGAGACAGACGAACTAACCAACATAGCTTTTGTTTTCGGTTTAACCATCTGATATCCAAAGGCCACTGCTTCGACTAATCTAGATTCACTCTGAGGCTCACTACGGGTGTAAAACTCTCCCTACCGAAAGCATCAGAGACAATTTTTCCTGCACGATAACAAGTCAAGGTTATACTAAGAATGATATTTAGACACGCAAGATGCAGCATTCAAATGAAAGGTATAGGGTGTCTGGCTCCATATTTGAGTGTTACAGAAGTGTATTTTTGATCACTTGATGTGGAGATATTCAATTGTGAACCTTGGCGTCTATTCTTTACATTTGAGGGATATTTACATGGTCTTAATCTTTCTAGAAACGTACAAGCAAGATAATAGACATAACTTAACACGGGACAAACTCAGTGCATATATAGAAAATCACTTTAAATGTTAAAAACACATGATTGCTTACCAAACTTAAAGCATGATGACGGATGGCTTAATCTGATTTCTCGTTTCTCATAAACCCCTGCAGTTCCATGAGGTTTTAACAAATCGAAAGATGCATCAGCACCTAACACTCTAACCTTTCAACAGCTTGTTTACCCTGCAAAGTTGCATGACTTGCAAGTTGATATATTTTATCAAAATTCCGTTGACTCATTGCCTCTTTGTCAAATATGGCATCTGATAGAACAACTGCTGATGCTCCCTGACCAATGTATTGCTCGATCAAATCTGTACTAAAGCGCAGCTATCCATCATTTCTCATAAAATGTACTAGTAGATAGTTAATCTGCTCTGGAAAAGTAACATATGAAAGAGATATGACGGATTAGAGAAACAACAGATTCTCCATAAGTAAAAATCAGATACTGGTGGAAGAAGAGTCAAAGGCACCGGCCATATTGCATTATTCATTTCAACTATCAACATTCCGAATTTGTTGAAGATCAAACTTTAGCATAAACATTCCGACTTTCATTACTACCAACAGATGAAGTAGATAATTCAATTTATCTTCTAAATGAAAGGCAACTTCTTGGAATGACCCTAAGATGATAATTTTGAAAATCGAATGATGACTAATCTAAAAGGCCTAACCGAGAAATTTCTATTCAGATAACCAACCTATTGTTATGCCTTGTGATGCAACCATAGGGATATGAGAAAAAGGCCTTTTCAGAGCTGAAATGTACCCAACACCACCTAGTGCAGAGACGGGATAAACCTATGTAAAGCCAAAAAAAAAAAGGAAGTTGTAAAAAGGATCACTGCAAACTCAATTGTTTATCAAGCTTCTCTCCATAAAAACAAACATATTCAAGAAATCCCGCAAGCTATAGTGGTAAACCATAGAGCAAGGGACAGATCATAAATAGTCATGACTCACCTTGACAATCTTGGCACCAGCACTGAAAGCAGATAATATCTGCAGGATCATAAAACAATTGCATTACTCTCTTTTTCTGTTATAATCTGAATATTTTCATGACATGAAGAGATCTTGTTGATATTCAAGAATAAGTTTGTCCCCAGTTGTGGGATACAGACGGGCATTAAAAACACAGAACTTGGCAGGGGCTCTGCCCTTTCCCAAGTCCTTGGAAGAAAAATCCTGATATCTTTTCCGCTCTAAGATCACAAGATGAAATGAAGGGCAAGATAGTCCAATACCTCCGTGGGGGTCATTACCCCAGGTATATACAGAACATCACTCTCTGAGACACCAACTAGAATATCCTGAAAATAAAGGAAAAACATGCAAGAATCAAGTAAAGAAGTCACCATGGTCACAAATATAAGTACCATTTAGGCATTCACGACTATATATATATATATATCCATTGAAGACATTCGCAGGTAACAGGAACTGATTTTTATATAAGATATACATTATATAGACATATGGATTTGGCATAAGATCTAAAAGGTTGAAACACTAGCACATACCATAACTGTTGCAGGACTCATAAGAAACTTAGCTCCAGAATTTATAGAATCTTTGGCATCTTTAGCCTGTAATACTGTTCCAACCTGCAAACATAGAGAAAGTGTGTTAACAATTACAATTGGTAGTGTGTCCTTATTATGTTTTACACATAGTCCAGAATACACAATGTTGACACTATGGTATTATTATGTTTCGCATGCCCTTACTGTTGGCACACCTGCTTATCCACAGACAAATATAATGCCTCGAGAAAGAATGTCTTGCAAATCACAAACAAAGAATAACTACTACAGAAACTAAAGAGTGCACTCAAGCCAAGGTAAAATTTAAAAACTTTGGAATACAATAAAACACAGGAACTGAAAACCTACCAAGAAGTAGACAAATTGAGGATGTTAAGACTGAATTTATGCCACACTTTGATGGGCGATAAAGGGAGGATATGGTAGAGGGAAAGCCAAGAAAGTCTAAGAATTCTTTCCCTCCTTCGGGAAGTGTGCTTCCTCCCCACCCCCAAACAAAAGAGAATAGAATTAGATAAAAAATGAGGGAAACAAACGTCTTCTACTTCCTTTCAGCTACAGTAGACACCCAACAAGGGAAGTCCCCCCCAAAGAGAGGGAAAGCAACAAGTTCCTATTCTGCCTCCCCTTCCCTTCCTTTCTTTGAATAAAAAATAGTGTGAATACTGTTACTCCATTGCAGGAATTCGCAATGAATTTGAGGATCGAAGCATTGTTTCAGGAGTTTCTCGAGAAAACAGTTTGTAAGGAAGAAGAAGAATAGAGAGAGAGAATTTAGAAAGAGAGAAGAAATCTGTATATTTCATATCATGATTGTACAATGAATTGATTACAAGCTATATAGTAATTTAATTGAACTAATTGAACTCTTAAGCTAAAACAGAATCCGTTACCAACTAACTACTCTTAACTAACTTTCACTATAGCTAACTAACTGCCTTTAACTAACAAATGGAACTGTAACTAATCATGTATCCAATACTTACTCCAAAAGTTTTTGCCGGATAATCATGTACTAGGTCTCTTAACACCTGCATAAAGGAAAAGAAGCATATAAGTTAGCCAAATGTTTACTGCTTCCAGCATGAGAAAGAGTAAGCAATTGCATGTCTCACAGTACCTCAAAAGCATCTGGAGTGGACACCACAATTTCCAGCTGCAATGTTAGAAGATAAAGACTATCAGAACACCTCTTTATACTCTGAATAAAATATTCATTCAAAAGGTGAAAAGGTGGACAATGAACTTGGGACGACGGGGTAATAAGTATATCGGATAGATTCAAACTTACAGCTGAAATTCCAGCATCCAATGCAGCGCGTGCAGCTCGATTCGCCAGGTCTGCACTAAACAACATGGAAAGGTGCAACTTCACATTTCCATGTCTTTTAAGATATTTTGAAATGACAAAAAAGATGGAGTGGAAAATGTGATGCTAAAAAGTACTATTTGTTTCCGAGATAAACTTTGCTTATATCCAAACAACAATCTGCAAATGAGAACTAAATCCCTATAATAGCATGGCGGAAAACTCTCCTTCCCTAAATAATCTATATTACTTGGCTTCGTAGCTCAACTCTTTCAAATCCACTTTTTATCCATAAATTAAAGAGAAAAATACCCTTTACAAAAGTAATCACTCTACAATAAAAAAGATTTCCAGAGAATAAGCTAGCGTTGACCCATAGATTTTGGGATTAGATTTTCAAATATCTGTTTGACCATAAAATTTGATCAAAATTTAAAAATCCAATCTTCAAATATTTCGAGGCTCTAAGAGAACGGATTCAGACCAGTTTTTGGCTTTTTAGGGACTTCCACTCAGAAAAGTTCAATTATTATTTTTTTGCAGTAAAATGCATGTCCAAACACAACTTGTCGAATTTGAAAAATCACAACTTCAAAAACTTGAATTTTCAAGTTTCTTCAACATGTATGGACTAATGGTAGCTTAAAAATTGAAATTCCAAGTAGCTGAAATAACAGAAATACTGCAGTTGTAAAGATAAATATAACAAGCTTATGATATCTAACTAAACCAAGAATTTGTTGGGTTAACACAAATTTATTACTAAAATCAAACTTTCACAGATATTTCAGAGTAAACCCAGTTCAGATTTCACATTGATTAGCTTTAATTATCAAAAAAACAAAACAAAAATGGTACAAAAAGAGTTACTTTTGAGCTCGAAGGCAAGCGATAACTCCCGAATTTCGAATTTCCTGCAGGGCTTTGTTGGCTATACCATTAGAAGAATGGGCAAAAATTGGCTTCTCAAACGAACTGCTGCTGCTGCATCTGCAAGAACAAGTAGAAGGGTTTTGAAGATATGTAAAAGGTAAACTAAAGCTTGCAATGGCCATATTTTCCCAAACTCTGCAATGGCAAAAAAAAAAATAAAAAAAAATCCTAATGGAATTGTATAAACAAGACGACAAATAGGATAATGAATTTTATATTTTTTTAATGTTTATATGATTATAGTTTTTGTAGTAATATTTGATAGGCGTTCTGAATTAAGCAAGAAAGTAAAAAATTTGAATTTATAATTTTAAATATTTGTATGAGTATAAATTATTAATGCAACATTTTTTTAGATAAAAATAGAAAAAAACGTAAATATATGAATTTCTCGAGTGAAAAAAGATGATTAGAAGATGTAAACAAATGCAATCGAAGTTTGGCTATGGCCAAGTGCTTACCAAGTAAGAGAAATAAAATTATATCTCTTATTGAAGTGTCCGAACAAAACGAAAAAAAAAAAACTATGTTTACGATATATTTACTTCCAAATTTCGATCTATAACTAAATCTTCAAGCTTAATCCAAGATATCTCCGTTGCTTGGTTCTCCCTTAAGAAAAAGAAAGTTATGATAAAATAAAAAAATCAAAGATAAATTATTTTTAAATATAATCATAAAACTAGTATTTTTTTTTAAAAAAAACTAATTATTATTTATTAAAATTAAAGTTGACCTAATGTTCAAGCTTGTTAAAGCTTTCTCATTGGCGTATATTTATCACCTATTTCCTCCCTTAACTCCTAAGAAAGAGACAAAAAATAAATATAAATATATACATAATAATAATAAAAAATAAATAGCAATTAATATAAATATACTGTAAAAAAAGAAACAAATTGTCCAAAAGAAGAGGTTTTTCTCGTCGTTTTCTTGAATTTTAGGGGTTTTGAATTTCCCATACATCAAGAATTTGGGATTTTTCTCCATTTATTTGGGTTTCAGTTGAAGAATTCGAAGTGGGGTTTTGAGTTCTTGAATATATATACTCATGACATCAACTTTGAGGAGAAGGCTTCATCATGGGGATGTTGGTGGCAAAAAGAATGAGCATTTTGATTCTTTGGGCTCTGATGATGGTTTGAATGAGCCTTTACTTGGGTACCAGAAATATGATGACAGTGATCAGGTGAATTTCTGGTTTTTTCTGTTGATAATGTGTTGAATTATATTGCTAAGAGTTTTCTTTTTTGGGGTTTTGTGCTGTGAATGAGAAAAATTGGATTGGATTGTGAAATGGGTTGGAATTTGTTTTGCTGTTTTAGGCTTCTTGGTGATGATCTTTTGAGTTATGTTGCTAAAAGGTTGTGGTTTTGGGATTATGTGCTTTGATAGAGAAGATTTGGATTGGATTGTGAAATGGGTTGGGATTTATATTGCTTTTTGAGGCTTTTTGTTGATGATATTTTGAGTTATGTTGTTAAAAGTTTGTGCTTTTGGGAGTTTGTGCTTTGATAGAGAAGATTTGGATGAGATTATGAAATGGGAAGTCTTTGAATTGTAGGTAAGTACGCTTGAAGAAGTGTTGGATGAAGGGCGAAGACGGGAACGTCTGCACTGGACGCTGCTATTTTCTCATCTGATTTCTCAATGGGCACAATGGTTAGGTGTGATTCGTTTGTTTGTAATTTTGATGTTATGGTCTTTGTGAATGTTGTGCAATGCAATTACGGTGTGATTTTCGTTTGTTTGTAATTTGATGTTATGCTCTTTGTGCATGCTAGGCAATGCAATTACTTACACACACCTAAAACTACTTAAAAGATAGGGCATCACAACATTGTGTATTTTTCTTCCCTTATGGATTAATGACCGAAGCTGAATGAGTAGAACAGAAAGCATCATGTGAGAGGTTAAGAGTAGGAGAAGAAACCCTAAGAAGTGGAATGGTGCAGCAAGCAGTAAGAGTAGGTAGAGGATTAGACCTTTTTGTGACTTTTGGTACCTTGTTAGATGTTACAAATCCTAGGTTAAGAAATGATTACGGGGCCTTAGGGAAATAGAAAAGGAGAACAGGCTAATTTAGGGGGATATGCAGGTTCCTTTAGGTGGAAGAGAGCGATGATGGTAGGCTAGGTGAAAAGCTTTTCTTCAAGTTTTAGCATCTTCGCTCTTTCTCCACATACTAAACCTCAAAAGGAAGAATGTCTATGATGATTCTCAAATCTGTTATAGGCACTTTCCAAACTTTCTCAAATCTGTTATATACAATTTTAATGACTTCAAATTTTTCTGATCCATTATCCTTTGATCTTGCAGCAAATATTGTCTTTGTGTCTGGGTCACTTCTTGGCCGGATTTTTCCTTTTGCCTCGACTCAGGCTGGATCAACAGCAAATCTTTTACCTCCTTTACTTAGCCCTTTACAGGTAATACATGAGGATTGAAGAGCAAAATGTCAGAATTTTGATCGCCTTTCATTTGCAGATATATGATGTTAACTATCTCTGCTAAAATGTTCCCTAGAGCTTTTCAAATCCATTCTTTTTGTTGGAGTCTGCAGGGGTTTGACACATGAAAATTTTGTGGTTTACCTTGTCATATTTTATTTGTGTTTGTATTATTGTCATGTCCATCACTTATATCCCCATCCAAAAAGAATCAAATCCATTAAACTCATCAACCGATCTCCCTTACAGCCTAATTGTGTTTCATCTATTGATGCATAATCCAGTCATTCCTGTCATTGAGTTCATTGACATTTGATTGCAGGAAGCAAGGCTCAAACATCTCAAACAAAGGCTAGCGATCCCTTTTGATGGTTCTTCCTCGGATCATCAAGTAAGTAAACTTTACCCTGTGTTTTTTTTAATTTTTAATTTTTATTTTTTTTTGGTTTTCTTTAGCACTGGAAGAGTTTGCAGCAATTGCAGGAATGAGATATTGACTTGTGTAGTTAATGTTGTATGGTTCTAATCAATGGACGGTTCAAGTTTATTAGTCTGAAAGCTCCTTTGTTTCAAAATTATTTAAGGTTTCCATACTAACCTTTTAGAGCTTCACTCTTTAGATGGTTGATTTGTTATGAGAAGAACAAGAAGATATCATGACTTACTATGGTTTTTTGAGATCAAGCAAGAGTATATTACCTTAGTTTGGATTCGTGATGAGAAAATAGAAAGGAGAGCTTCAAGCTGCATTCTTTAATTGATCACATATATTTTTTTCTTTTTGAGAAGGAGATAATTATGTCTCTTAAACTTGTCTTGCAAGATAACAGTCTCTAGTATGTGTGCCTCGTTGTTTTATATGTTCGTGAAGAACTAAAAATCCGAATTTGGTGCCAGGATGCTCTTAGGCAACTATGGAGGTTATCTTATCCCGATAGGCCGCTCCCATCTCTTAAATCTGAGCTTTGGAAAGAAATGGGTTGGCAAGGATCTGACCCTTCAACAGACTTCAGGTATATGAGGAAGTGTATATTTGATTCACATTTTTGTTTTGCTGTCGTTCTTATACTAAAATTATGAGCGTACATGTCCAGGGGCGGAGGATTCATATCATTGGAGAACCTTATCTTCTTTGCCAAGACATACCCGGTTTGTACAGCATATTATTTATCTTCCTCCCACCCTTACATGCTTTGAAGCCTATCTGGTACAAATAAACTAGATGATTGTTATTGTATTGGGAATTTACCCCTCTATTGTACGGAACTTAGTTTTATCCTCTGTTATTATTTGAGCCATTCATACCCTTGCCATTAGAAAATCGTCTTGTATTTGCCCTAGACTGTAACAGTGCTCCAGCATGGACTGGGTGGATGCCAGCTGAGCAATATATTTGATATTTGGGTGATTGTTTTTGTGTTTCATGAAGCTTGATATATATAGCTTTTTAGAAAAGCAAAAGCATAATTGAGTTCTCTTGAGACCAATGTTCTCTTGTCTGGTAGAGCAGGGAAGTAAGTCTTTCATTAATAGTTTTTCCCTCATCGCCTTGCTCTATTACAGGAATCTTTCCGGAACTTGTTGCACAAAAGAAACGGAAACAGATCTGAGTGGGAGTATCCATTTGCTGTAGCTGGCATCAATATATCGTTTATGTTGGTCCAAATGTTTGATCTTCAATCAGGTACGGAAAGTTCAGTTAGAAGTTAGTGTCTTTCATGTTTTTGGCTGAGAAATAAGGAATATTTAAACATTCAACAGCTTCCAATACATCCTTTCAAATAAATCAAATGTTGTGATTAAATCGTCCTGAACTGGTTATTCTGAAAATCTAATGTGTAATCATATTCTCTAGTATCATCGTTCTTTCTAATGACAATAGGAACAATAAGTTGGTCTCAATGTCTCATGTATCATCTCTGTCCTCGATCTGCTCCGCATGAATGTTAGAAAAGTCCTCCATCTTTAACTTTCCTCTTCTTATGTAACAAGTTCTTGCATGTTCCCTTTTGATGAATAAGTAAAGATTCTATTGATAAGCTGTCGTCGTCTTTTTTGAGTGGCAGGGACACCTAGCACCCTTGCAGGTATCCGCTTTCTAGAACTACTCAGCGAAGATGACATGGCGTTTGACAACATCTTTTGTATTGCCTTTGAAATGCTCGATGCACAGTGGCTAGCAAAACGTGCATCATATATGGAATTTAATGTTGGTAACACTAAACTATTACATTGGATTCTTCTCATCTATTTATCTATACCAACACATGCTCCTTTTGCTTTCCTTTTCGTAGGAGGTTTTGAAGGCCACGAGAGTGCAGCTAGAACGCGAGCTCGCTCTTGAAGATACTTCCAGTGTAAAAGATTTACCTGCCTATAATCTGTTGAGGAGATAATTTAGCCTTTGTTTACTCCAACATGTTAGTTTTTTTTTTTCTTCTAATATTTTACACCTTTGTAACCCTCACTGTATATGATGTAAACCATGTTAAGATTCTCTTTCTTGGAAATAATGAGGAGATAATTTAGCCTTTGTTTGCTCCAACATGTTGGTTTTTTTTTTTTCTTCTAATATTTTACACCTTTGTAACCCTCACTGTATACGATGTAAACCATGTTAAGATATCTCTTTCTTGGAAATAATGAGGAGATAATTTAGCCTTTGTTTGCTCCAACATGTTAGTTTTTTTTTTTTCTTCTAATATTTTACACCTTTGTAACCCTCACTGTATATGATGTAAACCATGTTAAGATATCTCTTTCTTGGAAATAATGAGGAGATAATTTAGCCTTTGTTTGCTCCAACATGTTGGTTTTTTTTTTTTCTTCTAATATTTTACACCTTTGTAACCCTCACTGTATATGATGTAAACCATGTTAAGATATCTCTTTCTTGGAAATAATGAGGAGATAATTTAGCCTTTGTTTGCTCCAACATGTTGGTTTTTTTTTTTT
>JAJOOO010010476.1:0-11777 GCA_029582685.1 Solanum piurae
TTCAATTTTAAAAAGTAAAATTAATGATTAATTCATTTGACAAAATTTAATCAGAACAAGATCAATCAATCAGAACAAATCGTACTATCAAATATATGTTTAGTTAATTGTGTGAATCCAAAAAAAATTGTTGGATCACATTTTCATGTATGAAGCATATGAGCTTACCTATGTATGATTGACTATATGTCCATAGTAAAAATGTAACAATACAGGTTCACGATATGTATGATGTGTTTTGGGATTAATGCCACGTATATTTATTCTACGCTACGTTATATTGTGCCTTAAAAACATGTATATATATGAAGCTAAATTATTCCTTATAAAAAACTATTCATTGTATGTTATTTCTTATAAAAATATTCATTTATGGCTTCCTTTATTTTAATATGAAATTCGTCTAAAATATCACGTGTACCTATACCTACTCAACCTCTCTTATTAGCCTACCTTATATTAGGGAAAACTAGTGTTGGATAACGATTCAGTCTGAACTAAGTATAATTATTAAATAGGCCATATTTAAAATATGATTTTGAGTTATGAGATTGTGCTATATAAGCTATTAGTTGGAGACATAAATTTTCAAAAAATACCATGAGTTTAAATTTTAAATTTTAACAAATTTTCAATGTAATAAAATTCAACAACTAAATCATACTTGTCCCCACACTATAGATTTTGATGTGATTTTTTATTGTTTACCTATTTCCTTTTTTTGACCGGAGCCAACTTATAAATGTTACTTCCTCTGTCCCAATTTATATGACATATTTTTCTTTTTAGTCCGTCCAAAAAAGAATGACACATTTCTATTTTAAGTAACAATTTGCCTATAAAATGTCTTTTTTACCCTTAATGAAATGATTTACAACCACACAAATTTCTATCATTCATTTTGGACCACAAATTTTAAAAGTCTTTCCATTTTTCTTAAAGTTTGTGCCAAATCAAAGTACATCATATAAAATGGGACGAATGGAGTACTATATTTTATGAGGTTGTTTGGTTGGTAGGACGAGATAAATAAAAATATCATATAAGTTAAAATATTTTACGAGATTAGCTGTTTCATTTTTTATATGAAATAGTTCATTTCATTATTTTAGTACAAAATTATGGAATAAAATAATCCAACATTTTATTTTAGAATAGTTATTCTTATTTCACCAGTGAAACGATCCTTACCCCCATTTTATTTTAGAATAGTTATTCTTGGGGTTATGTTTTGGACGTATATAAGTAGAAGATCTTTTCTTCTCATATACAACATTATGCGTCCATAATGTAGTCATTAAAAAGCTCCGCTTAAGAAGATACATTATTATTTTAGTTTTTTATGCTTCTGTACTAGTTTTTTTATATGTAGGTGTATAGACCATACAATATACTCTGATATAGTTTGGTATAATCTTTTTACTCTAATTTATCATCATTTAAGATTTACAAAATTAATAATTTCTGCATCACACTTTGTTATTTCGATTCCAACAAGTTAATTCATTCTTGAACCTAAACATATCATCCTCCTTATAAAATTATAATATGACCAATCTCATTAGACTAATAAAGCTTTATTAGGCCCCCTTATTTGAAATGGATTAGGGGATAAAATTATTGATCAGAAATCTTACGAAAATTACTTGATCTATCCTAACCCAGTGTACTCTTGAGCCTTTCACAAAGAGAATTCATGCAGGCAGTTCATGGATAGTATAAACATTAGGCTCCGATTTGCCCTGTCTTTGTCTAATTTCAAAAAGTTTAAAGTAGATTCCACGATTCTGCTAGTTTAGAAAGAAAGGAGAAGGATACCACCGGAGACAAGCGCTAATACTTCTAGTTTAAGATATTTCAAGAATACTATCCTCAAAAATATTTTACAGATAAAAATATAATGATATAATAAAGTCTTACATAATTAAAAGGTTAATGATGAAAGGGAAACGTTCAACTTTTAGGAGTAATGACTAGTTAAGGTTATTCAATAATCACTAGGAATATATTAGAATAAATATAGTTAACATATTGGAATAATTAAAAACCCAACGTTAGAAATATTGAAAATGATTATTATATTATTTTTAAGATATTATAATTTATATTATTTTCCAAACACTTTAATTATGAACTCTAACTCGGGAATAAAATATGTATTTGGATAACTTTGAATTAACTTTTATTTTCTGAATTTTTAATTCAATTAAACAATGTTTGACGGCTAATAAATGGTTAGAGAGAATGTCTGTTTCACATCATTCTTTAATTATATCTTTTCTTTTCTATTTTTTTTTTTTATATATATAGAGGTAGTATTTAGATATTTAGAGAAAACTTTTTCTTAATTGACATTGAGTTTTCAATATGAAGTCACGTTTAGTAAGAAATACTTTACTCTCAAAATAAATTTATCGATATAAATTTAAATTAATCAAAAATTCAAAATAAATATCAGATAAGACAAAATATAAAACCAAAAATAAAATAAAAAAATCACGTGAACTATCAAAACTAGTAGCTAGGCTTTGCGTGGTAAATTGAAAGACTATCTAACTTCCATATTTATATTGTGGAAAAATAATGTCCACTTTTTAAATAAAACAAAAATGTTATGAAATTATAAAATAAAAAGAAGAAAGTAAGGAGAAGGCTTTTTTTAAAAAAGAGATTCACAAATCAGATTTACAATAAAGAGAACTCTTTTATTTATAAATAAAAATTGACTTCATATTAAAATTAGGGTTCTTAAAATTTCTCTAAAGATGGCCATTCACTATATTTATAATAATAATAAGAAAAATTCCAAATATTTAATATTCAAAAAGAAAAGAACAGAGAGAGAGAGAGATAGTGTGCTTGGAGAAAATATTTTGTTAATTTTTTTTTTACTCTTAGTTTGGTGTTTTTTTTTACTGTTAGTTTGGTTAAAATATTTTTTAAAATGCTTTTGGAAAACAAGTTGTGGTTGTTATATTCTATTTTTTTACTTACTTATCTAGCTCTAAAAAATCATTTGTTTTTTTTCAAGAAAAACATTTTATAAGAAATATTTCATAAAAAGATATTTTTTTTTATATCAAACACACATGTATTCTTGTATGCTACATATATCGATTAAACAATATGAATTTTGATGGGATGATCGATATCCATCAACCTTTAAACAAAGATCTCAGGTTTGAGTTCCTAAAACTCAAATCTCATCTTAGCTAATAGCTTGACACCGGCCACCAAGTACTCAAAATTTGAGAGTACACGTTTAGATAACTCAACTCGGTTTCAATTGACAACTAAACATATTAACTCATCGTCTTGTAGACACTTGACCTTGACGTGAAAGATAAATTCTGATATTGTTTAGATTATCATTTTGTAAGTTAGAGTGTTCAATAGTCACAATTAAGACGAGTAAAGATGTCTGAATATATATATTTGAAGTTAAAGTATTTACTTATCAGCTAGTGTCAAATTTAGATGTTTATTTATGTATTATGTCATGCTAATTTTTTTAAAAAAAATTCTTATTAAGAGTGCCCAGGGGCGGAGCCAGCATGTTCTTAGATTCCGCGGAAAATATTACTATATATACATGGTTAAAATTATTTTTTAGATATATATAATAGATGTCGAACCCTCTTCGACTAGTTCGTATGTTTACTTCTTCAGATTTTGAATTCCTTTATTAAAATTTTTGACTCCGCCATTGAGAGTGCCTACCTAACTTCCATGTTTATTTTATGAAAAAATAACAGAAACCTTTCCAAATATATTACGTTCACAAAACAAAAGCACTTGAATCTAATTATTTCACTGTGTGTCTACTTTAGTTTTTTTTTTCTTTTTATTCCCAAAATAACTGTAATATTGCTCTTTTGAAAAAATGACTAAAGTTTGAATTGTGTTACCTTTGAAGAAAATTTAGCTTTTCGTAATATTTGCTTAGACTAAATTAAAAAGCTCAAATTCAATTATGAAATCAGTAATGAACTCAATAATAATTCATATAAAGTGATTTTACGTATCAAATAGTTATTTAAATTAATACGGCGTATAGTATTTCGAATATTAGATAGTTATACATATATATAAAAAAATAATTAAAATATTGCTCAAATTTTAGGTAATTTTACACAAATATCGTAGTGTTAAGAGCTAATTACATATTGTCCCTACTTTTTTCAAATTAGAAAAATCTCTTAAAATTTAAGAATTTCGGATTCATCACTCAACGTTTCGATACATCGCATCCCGATTTCGGATACATCACTCGACATTCCGATTTATTGTATCCTGATTTTTGATACATCACTCAACACCTCGATACATCGTGTAAGTGATGTATTCGACTGATACATCACGTAAATTGATGTAACCGATACATCACGTGAAATGATATATCCGAGAATATAATAGAATAGAGATGTTTATGATTTTTTAAATGACAAATTTTTTTAGAGAACATTATAAAATAAGTTGTGTATTTAGATAATTTTTCCTAAATTAAATTTCTATCCATATGAGACAATTAAATAAAAATCTTCACAACTTCCGATAAAAAACACTAATCTCCACTTATTTGGATTTGATGATCTTCACAAGCTGACGTGTCTATCCAGCTCACATGTTTATCTCAGTAATATAAACTATTTGGTCTTTGTATAATTTCTTATTATTTATTATACAGAATAAAATATTGTATAAGGAATATGTAACTTTTGCATAATTGATATATGGTTTATTTCTAGTATTAAATTAAAGTTTTTATAAGTTATGCCTAAATTAACAATATTATTACTGATTTCAGGTGTAACTTCAACCGCAAAAGGGGTGGACTCAGTATTTTTAAATATTTTATAAATTTCAATCTTTAAGTGAATTATAATAAAATTATAAGTTTATATTTATTGCAGAATATTTATTATAATTTTCATGAAATTTTATATAATTTATAATTAGTACCGAAAATAATAAATTTCGATGAATCTGATATCAATATTCTACATCCTCCTTTGAATCCATATACTATTTTATATATAAAATATAATTATATCGTGTTATGTATTATTCGATAACCTTTCTTTTTATTTTTGGTTCAGATTGAATTTGAAATAGAAGAAATTCAAACATGAGATATATATGTATTAAGTAGTCAACTTGTTAATATAGATATATTTAATTGAAATATACTCTTAAATTAGATAATTTTACATAATAATTCACATCCACATCATCAAAAATATTTATACAAATCTTGAATAAGAATCAGGACACATCATAACACTTATACTATTAATAATTTCTATATTATTTAGTAATCTTTATATTTATAATCTCGTATTATTAGATGGTTAATCCAAGAGTGTAGATTTCCACCTATTTCAATTTGATCTAGAATATTAAAGTCAGACTAGCTATTATTATATGTAAATCATAAAACAATTCATTTTATTGAATTACAATTTATATACTTAAAAATTATAATAAACCACAATAATTAATCGCTTAATTATTAAAAAAATATTTTATAAACTTATAATCAAAAAATAAATTCTACAATTGAAATGTAATTAAATCAAATAATTTTTTGTTTTCTTAAATTCATTGTTGATATCCTTCATATGCACACATGAAAAATTACATAAAAGATATAAATCGTATTAGACAGGTTTAATACGATAAATTCAACCTAACAATTGTTGACACAAGAAATTAATTTCGAATGTTTTCTTTTGACATATCACATGCTGCACCAATTTAGCCCGTCCTGTATGTCTATTTTTAGACTTTTGGTTATCCACTTTTATTAAATAATAATAACTGCAGTTGCGTATATGAATTCAATACTCTTTATTTTTCTACACGTAAAGTAGAGCAATAAATTGAGTATTTTTCTCCATTCATTTCATCACTTTTTGTTCTCCATTTTTTTCTTAGGATATATTTATTATTATTATTATTTTTATTAATATTCCATAAAAAAATGCATAAATTGTTCGTAGCAAGGTCGGTGAAATCTGCTTTGTTCAGAATCAAGAATCATCAGAAGCCACAATTTGCTGCGTTTTCAACTTCGTTACTCTTCGATGATACACAGAAACAGGTTAGTTTTTTTTTTTCTTTTTTCTTTTTCTGTTATGCGTACGAGTGAACAGAGAGTGTTGTTGGATTTGAATTTTATGAGTTTAATTTTGAAATTTTAGTATATTGTATGTATAAATTTATGTTTAGCTTTGAAAGTAGTGAATTCAGATGAATGGGTGAGAACTATTTGTATATTAATATAGCTGCGAATCAAATTTCAATCAATTTTGTTTCAATTTCTAGCTTACCCATTGATTGGATTGTTTTTTTTATACAGTCGTCAATCGTCATCAACCTTTTATTATTATTATTATTATTATTATTTTAAATTGGGGTAGGGGTAGGGTAGGAGAAACGAGGAGGGGAATTGAGCCATCACTTAAGTGCCAGTAACCGATCAATTGAGCTACTAACATTTTTCGAGTTATTTGTTATTATTATTTTATTTTTTAAAAAAAATAGGGAAGGGGAATGAGAAGGGGAAGGGGGAGGGGAATTGAATCGTTGTTGAAAGTTTCAGTATTCAACCAGCTGAGGTATTAAGATTTTCCCGAGTTCTTTGTTATTTTGTAAAAGGGTTTGTTATAATTTAACTATGTTTTAGCAACTAACCCAGTACACATAGACAGGTCCAAGTTTCAACCCATATGTTGATTTTTCTTCTATTATGCATATCTATGAAGTTTACAATTTTTTGCATGTAGATTAGAGTGAAGGGTATATATGCTCTAGTTTTTGAATGGCAGGGGCACCAATGTCCCAAAAATATGACGGAAGGTATCTGCATACCATTTACAATAGTTCGAGGGTATATTTGTTGATTGTTTTTACACTTGTCATCGACCTACTACAGTCAACATTCGTAATTTTTAAAAAGTATTTGTCATAATTTGAATATTTTTAGGCTAGCCATTAACCTAGTATAGTTTTCTCATTTTAGGTTTGGTGAATATTGTTGCCTATTAATGGTTTTTAGTATTGGGATTTGGTAAATCATGTTTCTGTGACTTAGTCTGTGGAAGTATTTGTTTTAGGTAATTGATGCTGAATTGGGTAGCCTTCTTGCAGATTTTAGTGAAGAACCATTTACTTTTACTCTTTTTATATTTTGAAATAATTGAATTTTGTATTTTTCTTCATTTGGGGGAATTTTTTAGCAATTTTGACTCAATTTCTTTCTTTGTGATTGATCTTTGTTACTCTTGGTTTGCAACTTTGCATAATCATATGTGATGCTCTAAAATCTGGATTGATTTATGAATTGGTGTTATTGAGTTGTTTACTTTATGTAAGCTGAGGTTCTATTGGAAATAACCTCTCTATCTCTACGAGGTAGGGTAAGGTCTGCGTACACTCTAACCTCCCTAGACTCCACTTGTGGGATTACACTGGGTATGATGTAGTTGTGTTTTGAGTTATTGGATGATTCTTGAAAGATGTCTGGAGTTTTATAATTGCTAAATTGCTGTGTTCATTCATTATCTGCAAGCTGAATTAGTTGAACATTCAATGAATCATGCAACGTCACTGTCTTTCATCCTTATCTCACAAAAAGCCTCATTTCTAAAAGCTATGCTTCTGAGCCGTCCCTCTTGCAGTAGGTTTCAAACCTCACCTCCTATTGATTGGGAATTCAATTCACATGGATAGCAGGAGCCACTATTGCTCCCCTGTAAAGAAATAGTTGGCTTAAGCACTGATGTCTTTTCCTGTTTACTTAAGCTAGTTAGGAGTATGTTTTACTTCAAGGCAATGGTTTTAATTGCATGACATGCGAATGCATTCTGTCACTATGGCAGTTTTCTAACTCTCCATTTGTAAATTTCAGTTTAAAGAAAGTGTGGCACAATTTGCTCAAGAGAATATTGCCCCCCATGCTGAAAAAATAGATAGAACGAACTATTTCCCTCAGGTATGTGTATATATGCTCTTGTTGTCTGAAGTGTTCTATCTACAAAAAATGGTATTTTAACTCTGTTCTTCTTGTCTATCAGGATGTTAATTTATGGAAACTAATGGGGGATTTTAATCTCCTTGGTATTACAGTGCCAGGTAAGCTTTTGAATCATAACCTCTTTATTGATTTTGATGTGCTACTATAGGGCCAAGAGAGAGCAGACAAGAAAACTACTAACGCTCCTCTCAAGTGCTATACTTAAACAAAGAACCTAAACACAAATATTGACCGACAGTCCCAAAAGTTTTATGTCTGAGATTGCTTATTTTGTCTGTGTAGAGGAATATGGGGGACTTGGCCTTGGTTATTTATATCACTGCATAGCCATGGAAGAGATTAGTCGAGCATCAGGGTCAGTTGGCCTATCTTATGGTGCCCACACGAACCTATGCATTAATCAGCTGGTAACTGTTTTTCCAACTCAAAGTTATACATAAGTAGCCTCTCTGTGCTGAGTGACAAATAATTAACTACTGATGATTTTGTAGGTTAGAAATGGAACCCATGAGCAGAAACAAAAGTATCTACCAAAGGTATTCTTCCACGATCACATTTATTTTTAAGTTGTATATCCACATTTCCTGCCAGCTACTGTGTTTTTCCAGTATAGGTGATCAGACATCTGTGATCTTCAGTAGACCACCTTCATATTGAATACCAAAAGTCACATCATCTCTACAATTGTTGGAGTCTCATGAAAGCTCCTTTTTTATATAGTATTCCTTAAGGATATCACGATTCACCAAAATATATGTCATAAGTGCTTCAAATCCTGGTGGATCCGTTTGGAGTGAGTATTTTTTTTGCCCAGGGTAGGCCATAGGTTTATGACTCAACAACTTCACATAGTAATGGCACACACTTAATTAATGAAGAACTGGGTATGTGGGCATACTAACTTATTGAAGCTTCAAATACTTGGTCTGTAATTTCCAAGTCATCAACAGCATCCACAACTTGGTTGAGTTTTCTCTAGAAATTTTCTGAACTGGTTTATATTATTAGGATCAGCTCAAATGATAAATGGTAGAAATTACGTTGCACCAAACGGATAACACCAATTAATTACAGTTATGAACTCTTTAAGACTTTTATATCCAGCATGGTGTATGGATTTACAACTTAGAACACTGGGAAATATGCTGGGCTTCGAGTTATAGATGACATTTATTCATTTGGTTGGAAATAAATTTACTAGAGTAATATTCCCTTTAAGAAGTTGTACTAAGAGCAAATTAAGCTTTCTTTTGCTCAAACATAGCCCAATCTTATTGCGGCTTTCATGTGGTCCTGATTAAGTTTGTTCAAGGGTTTTATCTTTAATTGTAAGATTGCAAGAAAAGTGGAGCATTATCCTAGTATATCTGTTCTGTTAATGTTAATCCCCTTTTTTAATTTAATGAAATGTCTGAATAAAATAAATAACGGCTGACTCTCTAATAATTTGATTGTTGTAGCTAATCAGTGGTGAGCATGTGGGGGCTCTAGCTATGAGTGAACCTAATGGTAACTACTGCTAAATTCAATTCTCATTTTATGTCTCTCATTATCATATTATTTTCAGATGCTAATTCTTCGTTTCCTTTTTCTTTGAGCGGAGAGGTGGTCAGGTGTTACGACTGAGCAAAGGGCTTGTGAATTTTGTGTTTTAGTGTAACTGAATAGTTTTGTTTTCATGGTTCAGCTGGATCAGATGTTGTTAGTATGAAGTGCAAAGCTGACCGTGTTGAGGGTGGTTATGTACTGAATGGAAACAAAATGTGGTGCACAAATGGTCCAACGGCTCAGACGCTGGTACTTCTCTTTAATGTTCTGTCCTTACTTTTTGACTTTACCAAGCTTTCGTCTCACTTTATATTGTTTGATTGCCAGTACTTCCTAAGGAGTTATCTTTTGTATTACACAGATTATGGATAAAAATGAAACTGTTCGTACGTTGTTATAAATAAATAGTCTTGAGAATTCGAATATAGATTTGACATACCCAATCTGTCAGATGAGATCTCATGCTAAAGAACATGTGAAGACAAATGTCGGTTGATGGGAAATAGTGTTATATACTACTACACATAAACCTTATACCATATGAAAGTCAATGTTTTAAGGACATTGAAGAGGAAAACCAGTGGTTCAGCTCTTTACCTGCAAAGGTGAAGGGCTAATATCTGGATGAAGCTGATTTGTGACATATAGTGAGGGTGGGGAAAATATATAGTAGTTTTTTAAAGAATTTAAATCAAGTGAAAAAACAAAATAAAAATAGCTAATTTGTCTTCCTGAGAGTAGTAACTTTCTTTATGCTAAATGAATCATTTGACAAGCAATTCTTTTATTCCAGTTGAATTTGATTCACTACTTGGGTTTCAGTAATTGATCTGGATTACAGCCTCGCATAATCACTTATTGTCACTTGGTTGGCACATCTGCAATTGCAGCAGTAGTGGATAATCTGTTTACAATGTTTAAGGGCCAATAACTTATTCCAACGTTACTTAAAAACTAAATAGTTGTCACCCAAGTTAATCTGATTAGCTATTCTAAAGTTACTTTTGAAATATACTAATGAAGCACCTGCAGAAGTCCATATACTCTCCGTTTTTAGAAAAAAATCTCCTCATCTTTCCCGTCCATCCAGCCTTTCCCCACATATACCTTTTTTGGCAAGTACCTGAACTTCCAGGTGTATGGTGTTTGTTAAGAAGTCCACATCGGTAGAGGGATGGGAATTTGGTCTCCTTATATGGACTTGGACAAACCTCTCCTCATGAGCTAGCTTTTGGGGTTGAGTTAGGCCAGGTGCCATATCTTTACATGGTATCAGAGCCAGGTCCATCCCAATTTGTTGTTCACCGATGTTGGGCTCCCATTTAGAAGTGTTCACGCTTCAGTTGAGGTCTAGGCGTGGGGGGAGTGTTAAGAAGTCCCACATCTGTAGAGGGATGAGAATTTGGTCTCCTTATATGGACTTGGACAAACCTCCCCTCATAAGCTAGCTTTTGAGGTTGAGTTAGGCGCATGTGTCATATCTTCACAGTGTTTGTCCGTGCAATTCTCTTACAGTTCAATTTCCCTGATATCACTGATAGATGAAAATGAGGTCTTTTTTGTTCAAACTTGGATTTAGAAATAGCCATTTGTCATTTTATCCCGTCCTTTTGACTAAGAGCAATCTTTGTGTATTTGGCATTTGTATTTCTGGTCTTATTCTGAACGGGAGCATAATTTTAAGGTTCATGTTTGAAAATCTATTTCTGGACAGGTTGTTTATGCAAAAACAGATGTCACAGCTGGTTCAAAAGGAATCACAGCATTCATTATCGAGAAAGGAATGACAGGGTATGCACCTTGTACTGATACTACTTGAAAGAAATGAAAAATGAATAGAAAATGCTTATTGTTTTCTGTTTGATTTTTCGTAGCTACATGATTGCACGACACAAATAGTAAAGTATGATGTAGTACAACAAAAACACTAGAATCTCCAGTGAGCTTGAGACATGCTTATTCTCTTATTGCTGAATATGCAGATTCTCTACTGCCCAGAAATTAGACAAACTTGGGATGCGAGGAAGTGACACGTATGTACATCTTGCCCAAGTGCTGCTCTGTTTGGATTCACATTTTCGTTACTATGTTGAAGGTGGCCTAATAAATTTAATCTTAACTGTAGATGTGAGCTTGTGTTTGAGAACTGCTTCGTTCCTGAAGAAAATGTTCTGGGGCAAGTAGGAAAAGG
>JAJOOO010010477.1:0-17371 GCA_029582685.1 Solanum piurae
AGGGGGTGGTCTCGGGTCGTTACAAACTTGGTATCAGAGCATAAGGCTTTGGAAATTGTCCCTTAAGATTCAAAGTCTCATATGCCACGTTTAGTAGATTCTTGTTCATCGTTGTAAGTCACGACACATCTATGAGCGAGAGGCTATAGGATGGTAGAAGTTTCACTTCTTTCATTAATCTTGACGTTGTGCCTTAGAGTTTGGTCTATATGTATCTTTCCTAATCCGTCTCTTGCGTTTATAGGAAATGAATACGAGGGCAAGTCCTAGGAGAGAGGAAGAGGAGAATGTGGATGGGGGAGTTCCTCCCCAAGGTCTTCAAGGTGACCAAGTCCCCATAGGTAATCAAGAAAATGAGGTTCCGGTGGTTCCCCCGGCAATGACTAATGAAGAGATTAGGGCGGATTTTCTAACTCTAGTTCTGGCCATGACAGCTCAAGAAAATAGAGATGTGGGACCTAGGGTGAATGCTAATGAGAGTACGGTGGCCTCAAGGTGGAGAGACTTCATAAGGATGAATCCTCCTATATTTTTGGGCTCTAAAATTGGAGAAGATCCCCAGGGATTCTTGGATGAGATTTACAAAATTGTGGATGCTTTGGGAGTATCTTCTAGAGAGAAAGAGGAATTGGCTTCATACAAATTGAAAGAGGTGGCCCAAATTTGGTACACTCAATGGAAGGCAAATAGACCGGAGGAAGCGGGTCCTATAGAATGGGAGGAGTTTAAGGAAGCATTCTTGGGTAAGTACTTTCCCCTAGAGAAAAGGGAATGCAAAATTGAGCAGTTCATTATTCTTAGGCAAGGTAATATGAGTGTGGAGGAGTATGCTTTGAAGTTCTCTATTATGTCTAGGTATGCTCCATCTTTGGTATCTAACTCTAGAGAGGAGATGAGTAAGTTTGTTACCGGTGTATCCGACTTGGAGAAAGAAGAGTGTCGTACGGCAATGCTCCATGGTGACATGATTATCTCTAGGCTTGTTGTATATGCTCAATCTATTGAAGAGTCCAAGATGACTAGGGTGAGGAGAGACTTGAAAAGGGGTAGGTATGAGGATCAAGGAGAACCTAGGGTTAATAAAAGGGTTCCAAATCAAGATTTCTCAAGTGCTCTTAAGGTTGACCATGAAGGAGGTGGAGGTTTTCAAACTGCTAACCCTACTTGTTCCACTTGTGGAAAGAAGCATTTTGGGAAGCGTCTATCCGGCACTAGTGGTTGTGGAAAAAATGATCACAAGGTGAGGGATTGTCCTAATATTGTGGCTAAAGGAAGGAATGCTAGGCAAGCTTCTTATAGTGGTCCTAGTATTGATGGTCAAGCAAGGAATCGTTTCTATGCTCTCCAAGCTAACAAGGAAGCAAATCCGGATGAAGGTACCGCTAAGCCATAATTTCTAGTTTTGTGTTGGTTTAGATGGGTTTCTCTTAAGGGGGTGATGGTATGTTGAATGAAGAGTTGAGATGAGTTTGGATATTTTTTTCTCTTTCTTCTATTCCTAATCAAGATTGAGTTAAGGAATTATAGAAGCATGATGCATGGGTTTTGGAGTTTTTAGTGAAAAAAATGAGTTTCATGATTGTTGTTCTCCTTATATGCATAAATGGGTGAGTTGCTAAAAGTTGTTAGAATTGATTAGTTGAGCATGCTTAAGAGTGTTCGTCAAAATTGCATGATGTGTCTATTGCTTATTGGGTTCCTTGATGTGGAAATGGGCTTGGTAGTGTGGAGAAGGAAGTTCCTCCAATAATGAAACGAAAAAGAGTGGTAATGTGATGTGCATAAGGAGTTAGTGAATGTGCTTTTACTTTGTTGAATTGCATGATGCTTATATGAGGATTATATGTGGAGTTGTTTGCCTTCTTTGTTTTGTATATTGTTTATATGGTTAAATGCTTGATGGTGGGCTGTTTACTTTGGTTGCTTCCCTTAATGTTTTAAAGTGTCATTCGAGGACGAATGTTCCCAAGTGGGGCATAATGTAACAACCCTAAAAATGAATTAGGTAAGCTAGAGCCTCTCATGTGTGTTGTTGATTTGTTATGTGGATTTTAGTGTATTTGGAAGTCAAACGTCAAGAGATGTCCATGACGTTCGGAGACTAGCGTAGTGTTGGTGCTTATGAGTGCTTGATGTGTTGTCATAGTTTTGGAATGTTGTTTGTTGTGTTGTTTGAAGTTTAGGTTAGTGGGAGTGATCCTAGTACCTAGGTGGGTTGGTATAGGGTCATGAAGTCCGGGTACGACTCCCCAAGGACCAACCAAAGTGTCCTTGGAGAGGACCGAAACCTTGGCAAGAAGACTGCCCAAGGCAGTGTGGTTGACGCTAGAGATTGATGCCCCGTCAATCGAGTGACGGTCCGTCAATAGGGGGCGTAGGTCCATACTTATCTTGGGGAGCTAAGTCCCCCTTTGAGCTGCTACAATCCCAAACAACGGCCACCAGGACGGTCCATCAAAGCATTGACGGTCTGTCAATGGTGGGTCGTCAATGGGCACTGCAAACGCTGTCCAAACTGGCCAAGGCAAGGGTGGGTTGGTAAATTCCCCCACCCTTGGCTAATTATATGTATGGGTGTTTATTTTAAGTTGTTTTTAGTATTTTAAGGATATCAAATCATTTAACTAAAGCTTTTAACTTTATTCTTCAAATTAGAATTTCCAAAATCATTCTTTCTCTAAAGTTTTCTCAAGTTGAAGGAAGAAGAAGGTGGAGAGCTAGGGTTTCAAATTGAGGGTTCCTTCCACCAAATTTCGTTGGTATTTCATCGATTGAGGTATGATGGCTCTTCATCTAGGACTCACCTTCATCCTAGAGTCAATTTCAAAGGATTTTACAGTGTTTTCAAAAAGTGACTAAAAGCTTGTTTTTGAATTCTATCAAGGGTTCTTGAATGAAAATGATTTGAAATGTTTGGGTATGGATTAATTGATGTTGGTTTGTGGTTTTTGAATTAAATACTCCATGAACCCTTGTCTCCTACAAAACCCTAAAATTTGCTATGAAGTGGGTCTATTCCTATAATTTCAAAGTTGATGGAACTATGTGTAAAGTGAATTGTATTGATATATATTATGTTGATTAATGTTTATTTATGATTAATTGTTGATAATGGATGAATTAAGGGTGGTAAGACTTATGGGTGAAGTATTGGTGACTGCTTGGATTTTGGTGATTTTGTCTATGGCTTTGGGTTATGGTAAGAAAGCTTGAACTCAATCTATTTGAGTTGATTGTTGTTGGTAGATTGAATCCACCTTTGGTGAAAGTGTTATATCTTATTCTTGTGTGGTATTATTGTGAATTGTAGCCATGAAGGACATTATATGAGGGTCATTATATTGATGTGTTATTATACATATATGAGTCTATATGTAAAGTCCTATATGAAGCTATATGTAAAGTTTGTGTGAAGATATGATGTGAAGATGTTCCAATGGTATTAATGTGATAATGTATAAAGTGTTATTATGCTAATGTGAAAGCATGTTTCTCTTGAAATGGTGATAGGTGGTGATGATGGACTATGATGAGTCTTCATAAAATGATGTTGTAGCTCATATGATAGACTTGAGTAACTTGTCTTATGTCATGGAAGCTTGATTATATATATGAATGTTTGGTTGGGCTATGACTTAGTAATGGGGCTCTTCCTATAAATGCTAAACGAGGAATTTTAGGCCAAGACTTGAATTGGTAGACTTAAGCATAGTGCCTTTTCATGAGTCTAGATTTCTTAAGAAAATGTATAACCTTGAAGGATGGGCCTAAGGGCGATGTTCCCTTTTTTAGTAAAATGATAGACTTAGAGATGGATGGAGCCTGAACAACATGTGAATCCTTATCTAAGAAAGTCAAATGATCTATCCTTATGAACCTAGATTGGCTATGACTAAGAAATGGGGACTTTCTTGGGAAGAGGTACTATGAGTTGGTTGAACTAGAAAAGGAACCCTCTCAAGTACATATGTGATTGAATACTCTATGGAAACCAAGGCTAAGGACCGAGTGAATGTGGTTAGGATGGTGGCCTAGTTAAGCATGAGATTAGGCACAATGAACATCCTTGGACATCTCTTAAACCATGTGCCAACATGGATTGCTTTTAGTTCTACCCTTGGAAAGTAGAACAACCTCCACGGAGTAGGATAGACTCCGGATTCCATACATTGCTAGTGTGGTCTATGTTGGTTAAGGCCTATTTCAATCATGTGGGAGGAGCACTCTAGTATTGTATAGGTTCTACAACATGTAGGTAGTAGTATGGGTTGCTATCTACACATGGCACGAGTAGGCTTAGAAGATACTAAAGTGAGTTCCCTAAGCCTTAGTGCTATTATATGATTGTCCCCTATATGCTTGTGTATCTCTTAAACGGTCTATAAAAAATGTTGACTTAGTATGTTATAATGAAATGATAAAACCCTTGTCTATGGTAACTCTTAGGAACACTTAGGTGTATATGAAGAGATTGTATGGGCGGTCACATCATTATTGACTTAAATGTGGCTTAGGGTGACTTGAGATAGAGGCTTAAATGGTAATGAAGGAATTACTTTGCTATCTTTTAAAGTATTGTACACTTGTGTTAATTGAGTTGTAAATGATGTGAATATGGCCTTATTTGTGAATGGTGACTTGAAATGTGGGTTTGTGCTTGCGGTTGTAAAGGTTTGTTAAAGAAGGTCTTAAAAGCATACATTCCTTGTAAAAGTTCATTGTGCATGTTTTCTTGCATGGTCATCGTACTTAGTACGTATTGTACTAATTCCATATTTCTCTATTGTTACAAGTGTAGGTGGTGGAAAGTGAGGAGATCTTTTGAGGAAGTTTGGGATATCGACTCTTCTCAAGAAGCTTGGTATGTCCTCATATATTCGAGTACATAGATGTTACCCTTCTAGTGTTTCCACTTAGATATTGTATAAGACTTATATTTTGTTGTAAAGGGCCGTGTCCCTAAGATGTTCTATTCGTGTCTAAGATGGTACATGAGATTTAGAAATTCTACTTCTTTACATTTGAAAGATTTTATAAGTATTATGAATTTGTTTTCAAAAGAATTTTTATTCGTTACAGTTTTTATTACCGAATGCGATGAAGAATGCTAAGGCTTGTATAAGACCTCCGAGAGGTCGAATACGCATGTAACGGCTAGGGGGTGGTCTTGGGTCATTACAAACTTGGTATCAGAGCATAAGGTTTTGGAAATTGTCCCTTAATATTCAAAGTCTCATATACCACGTTTAGTAGAGTCTTTTTCATCGCTGTGAGTCGCAACACATCTATGAGTGAGAGGCTATAGGACGGTAGAAGTTTCACTTCTTTCATTAATCTTGACGTTGTGCCTAAGTGTTTGGTCTATAAGTATCTTTCCTAATCCGTCTCTTGTGTTTATAGGAAATGAATACGAGGGGTAATCCTTGGAGAGCGGAAGAGGAAAATGTGGATGGGGGAGTTCCTCCCCAATGTCTTCAAGGTGACCAAGTCCCCATAGGTAATCAAGAGAATGAAGTTCTGGTGGTTTCCCAGGCCATGACTAATGAAGAGATTAGGGCGGATTTTCTAACTCTAGTTCGAGCCATGACGGCTCAAGCAAATAGAGATGTGGGACCTAGGTTGAAAGCTAATGAGAGTACGGTGGCCTCAAGGTGGAGAGACTTCATAAGGATGAATCCTCCTATCTTTTTGGGCTCTAGAATTGGAGAAGATCCCCAAGGATTCTTGGATGAGATTTACAAAATTGTGGATTCTTTGGGAGTATCTTCTAGAGAGAAAGAGGAATTGGCTTCATACAAATTGAAAGAGGTGGCCCAAATTTGGTACACTCAATGGAAGGCAAATAGACCGGAGGAAGCGGGTCCTATAGAATGGGAGGAGTTTAAGGAAGCATTCTTGGGTAAGTACTTTCCCCTAGAGAAAAGGGAATGCAAAATTGAGGAGTTCATTAATCTTAGGCAAGGTAATATGAGTGTGGAGGAGTATGCTTTGAAGTTCTCTATTATGTCTAGGTATGCTCCATCTTTGGTATCTCACTCTAGAGAGGAGATGATTAGGTTTGTTACCGGTGTATCCGACTTAGAGAAAGAAGAGTGTCGTATGGCAATGCTCCATGTTGACATGAACATCTTTAGGCTTGTTGTATATGCTCAATCTATTGAAGAGTCCAAGATGACTAGGGTGAGGAGAGACTTGAAAACGGGTAGGTATGAGGATCAAGGAGAACCTAGGTTTAAGAAAAGGGTTCCAAATCAAGATTTCTCAAGTGCTCTTAAGGTTGACCATGAAGGAGGTGGGGGTTCTCAAACTGCTAAGCCTAATTGTTCCACTTGTGGAAAGAAGCATTTTGGGAAGCGTCTATCCGGCACTAGTGGTTGTTGTGGTTGTGGGAAAAATGATCACAAGGTGAGGGATTGTCCTAATATTGTGGCTAAAGGAAGGAATGCTAGGTAAGCTCCTTATAGTGGTCCTAGTATTGATGGTCAAGCAAGGAATCGTTTCTATGCTCTCCAAGCTAACAAGGAAGCAAATCCGGATGAAGGTACCGCTAAGCCATAATTTCTAGTTTTGTGTTGGAATCATTTTTGTGTTGGTTTAGATGGGTTTCTCTTAAGGGGGTGATGGTATGTTGAATGAGGAGTTGAGATGAGTTTGGATATTTTTTTCTCTTTCTTCTATTCCTAATCAAGATTGAGTCATGGAATTATAGAAGCATGATGCATGGGTTTTGGAGTCTTGAGTGAAAAAAATGAGTTTCATGATTGTTGGTCTCCTTATATGGATAAATGGGTGAGTTGCTAAAAGTTGTTAGAATTGATTAGTTGAGCATGCTTAAGAGTGTTCTTGAAAATTGCATGATGTGTCTATTGCTTATTGGGTTCCTTGATGTGGAAATGGGCTTGGTAATGTGGAGAAGGAAGTTCCTCCAATAATGAAACGAAAAAGAATGGTAATGTGATGTGCATAAGGAGTTGGTGAATGTGCTTTTACTTTGTTGAATTGCATGATGCTTATATGAGGATTAGATGTGGAGTTGTTTGCCTTCTTTGTTTTGTATATTGTTTATATGGTTAAATGCTTGATGGTGGGCTGTTTACTTTGGTTGCTTCCCTTAATGTTTTAAAGTGTCATTCGAGGACGATATCGACTCTTCTCAAGAAGCTTGGTATGTCCTCATAAATTCGAAGACATAGATGTTACCTTTCTAGTATTTCCACTTAGATATTGTATAAGACTTATATTTTGTTGTAAAGGGTCGTGTCCCTAAGATGTTCTATTCGTGTCTAAGATGGTACATGAGACTTAGAAATTCTACTTCTTTACATTTGAAAGATTTTATGAGTATTTTGAATTTGTTTTAAAAAGAATTTTTATTCTTTATAGTTTTTATTACCGAATGTAATGAATGAATGCTAAGGCTTGTATAAGACCTCTGAGAGGTCGAATACGCATGTAACGGCTAGGGGGTGCTCTCGGGTCGTTACTTAAAGGGAATAATGCTACTATTTGGTTAGATCATTTTAGGCTTAAGTGGACTAATTTGAACAATGACCTATGATCACTTCCTAACTTCTAGCCTAGATTATCCTAGCAAGACCAACGGGGTAAGTTCTAGATTAGCACAAAATTGTCTAAATAATCAACCATTCTCACACACTCTTGGCACATAGTTTCATTATCAGATTACCCAGTTCAAGTTTTAGCTTAAGTCGTGAGATCAATTTGGTTCTTTATCATGTCATACTCAGAGCCAACACATTCAACTCATTCTAGCCTACAGATTTTAGCACATACCACAATTTTTGGACAGGTATCATTTTTTTTCATTCATTATTATGACATCATGCTTCATTCTTTCTCACGCTCCTACACATACATTCCTAACACATGTCAGTTCAACAAAAAATAAAACAGTCTCTTAGGGAAAAAGAACACAGGAAAGAAAACCCCAAGAGAGGATTATGAGTTGGGTTACTCAGACTTTACTCTATCACTCACAATCCATTTACCCCACCCCCACCAAAATAGAGTGCAATTATCCCCAATGCACAAAAAGTAAAAATTACAGGATTGGGTGAAGCAAACCTCTAGCGCATAGCGCCGAAGACTCATCAACAAGTGAATGGGTCCCGTTTCCCAGAGCCCGCTTGAACAACACTTGGGTCACCCTCAATAGTGCCCATATCATCAATCACAGCACCCTCAGTAGTGTTACCAATCACTCTTACCGCATCATCATTTCTGCTTACATCATCTCACACAGTGGCCTCAGTGGTGGGCCTAGAACTCGAAGCTCTAAGAGTACTCTCACAAACCCTCTGCTGGCGCAATTCCTCATCCCCAATGGAGGCTTTCCTCACCTGCTCATGCTGCTGACACTCCCTCTTCTTTGCCATTGCATCTTTAGCAGTATCGGACGGGTGGCTAGATCGGTGCATCTTTTCTCAGGGACTGGTGGACTCAGACTGCGGTACCTCCACGCTGTATAAATCCTCAAACACTAAATCATCAGCCAGTGTTGTAGGTACAGACTCTGGCACATATGTGGGGCAAGGATGGCATTAATATCGGCCTGAAGACTGTCTAACTCAGTCCAGATAGAGGATAGATCAGTGGCGGGGGGTGGTCATACGATGACTCCCGTGGGTTATGCATCGCCCGATCTCCACCCGCAACAAAACAAGGAGTTTCCTAGTAGCATGAGGTCTAACCCTAGAGACGAAGTTTAACTGGTAGCTCACGTTGAGCCACGACGTTAAATAAGGTGCTTCTTGGGAGGCAACCCAAGGTTTGAAATGCTTTTGTGTGTTTTAGAAATAATGGTGTGTTGATTGAATGGGTTAAAGTGTGAAAAGTGTGTGGAAATTGCATTTGGCGAGAAAATAGTTTCATTCAGTGAATCGCCAAACACGTTGGTGACCCCGATGAAAACTACTGTTTGGACTTTCACTTTGACTGAAGGTCCTATAATACACGGCTATGTAAATGACCATTCGGCGTGACACCGACTGGATCGGCGAGTGCGACTAATGTCGCCGAATGGTTGTGAACTCAACGGTTTATAATGGCCAAAGGTCCTAAGATTCGGAATCATTCACTTTCCCTCGCTTTTAATCTTCACAAATTCACACCAAGGTAGTATTTCCAATACTCTTATAATTCCATTAGTGTTTTACTTATTGATTGGTTCTTAGAACTAGGATTTCTTTGTTGCCTAGCATTTCAATTATATTTAAATCGGCACAAAAGGTTAGTTCTCTGAACCCCGAATTTACGTTTGAATATTTTGTACTCTTTTGCAATGATCATATCTTATTGATGTGTGCTGGGTCTCACTTTCAGGATTAGAATGTTTACATGCCTATTTCAAATTGAAAGTCTTACCCATAGTGTTTTGATCGTCAAATGCCCGTATTTATTGTGATTGTAATTGAATGAAATCTCATTGGGTCTTGATTGTGTGTTGTTAGATTGATTGGGTGAACTCTGAGTAGCCCACGTTTTTGCTAAATATCGAAAAATTGCTCAATGACAGAGCAGGTGACGCCACTCTTATGAGAAAATATCGTCAAATGGCTAAATGTGGCAAATCCGGGAGAAATCTAAGTATCTCGGGGTTATGGGTAGTATGGGTCTTTCTTAAATTTTATTAATTCATGCTTTGATTTCACTTTTGGGGTTCACAGAATTGAATTTGAGAAGATGGATTGAAAATGGGCAAGTTGGGTCGAGCTTGCCGAATCTTCCGGTGGCTCACCCAATATCTCTATCTCGCCCTTAATATCATGTCAAATTGGATGTTTAAGACTGTAACTTTTGGCGAGAAGCCATGGGTCGCTGAATGCACTCGGTGAGTCACCGTAAGTACTCTTTATCACCCTCTGTATGCTACCCATGCGACCCTTATGAACTGCAACTTTCGGTAGACAAACCCTTACTCGCCGAAAGTAGTCAGCGATTTGCCGAAAGGACTCCCCTATCACGGATTTGCTTTACTTATTTAGCCAATCTCATCGGCGAGCCAGACTTATCTCGCTAAAGCGGTTCGGCAACTCACCGACTGGATTGGTGAGTTTATCTGCAAAAGAATTTGTTGTGGTATAGTTTGATTTTGTTTTCTTAATTTCTCACGATCTTTTGCAGGTATGACTAAACCTAAAAAAGCAGGTAGTAACACACCACCCCGAGGAAAAGAAAAAGGGATCACAATCAATAAGGATGGAATTGCATCCAGGAACAAGGCCACTAAAATTTCCACAACTGGTGGGAAAGGCAAGGGCAAGGATAAAACCTTTGAGCTATCAGATGCAAGTTCCGACAGTACAAGTTTTAACACCAATGATCCAACAGAATATGACAGTGAAAGCATGGGTTCTGATGAAGATAAACTGATGGAGGCACGGAGGAATGAGGTACGATCTAAACAGTTGAACAACCTATCTCGGATCAGAAATCCCCGACCCACCACTTCGACTCCTCCAGTTCCAGAGCAAGAAATAGTATTGGTACCTCCAGTACAAGGCCCCTCCCACCTAAATCAAAGAATAGATTCAAGTCTGAGGGGTTGAGAACGATCATTGAGGAAAAATGGCTCTCCATCCATAGATTGGGTGATCGATAGGTATCCCGAGATAATAAAATGCCTGAAATATCAAAAAATTCAAATCTTCACAAAACCCCGTGGCTCTTACTTACCAAGCTGGGTCAGAGAATTTTACAATGCATTGGTACCTCAACGGAAGAGGCTAGTGTCATATTTTAAAGCAGTTGACTACGTCGTTGTCAGAGGGAGGAAGGTAGCTTGTGATAGTGAGGCTATCAACATAAAAGTTGATCACTGCCAGCACTTGATCAGAAAAGAGAAGTTGGATGAGCTGAAAAAGTGGTTAGCCCCGCTGATCTCATATGATAATACTCTGAAATGGTCAGGAGAAGCAGTTTCAATTGAAAAGAAAGATCTGAACGTAGCTACAAGATACTGGTTCGGATTCATCAGCAACACAATTATGCCATCACGGAATGAATCAATCCTTCGCCTTGCTAAGGCAGCTTGTCTGGGGTGCATCATAGAGAAAAATAGGATAAATCTGGGGATGATCATTGCTTTAGAGTTCCACATGCTGCACTACCACCCAGACAGATGGAGTGACTGCGTAGATAGGATCCCTATTTACCTCCCTCTCTGTCTTTCATTATTTTACCTTCTGATCTTGCGTTAAATGCATTTGACGACAAATTGCTTTTATTTGTGGTGGGGTGAGCCTCACTTTTTGTGTGCTATTTCTGACTCGTGTTCTTGTGTATATATTTGGGCTGGTCTATTTTAAAATTGTGTTTACACTGCGTACTGTGGATGTTTGAGCATATGGCTCCTTTTGTATTCAATTGCAAAATGATTTTGATTATGATCCGTCCAAAAAAATTTGCCACCTCTCGTGTGTTGAATGTGGTTGTTCTTTTGCAATATTTAAGTCTTGGTTTCGATCAATACCGATGACTTGAATAGTGATCACAATCGAACGAACATGAATGTACAGCTACGATGAGGCCAAATGAAGTTGCATAGACAATATGTGAACTATTTGCATCTGGTTGTGACTAGCTTGTTATCAATTTGAGTCTCTTTTGATGATCATTGCACACTAGCGAAAGTGTAGAGACTTATTTGACTATAGTGTCAATGCCTAGTGTGATAAGCTTACTTTGAATCATGCATGATAGATTCTAGAATTTGCCCCGTTAGTCTGGTCAACTAAGTGATGCTATCTCTTGATATGATCTTAGGCAATTTCTAAGAGTGTGAACCAATTTGACATATACCTCTTTTGTGACCTACCCTGTGAGCATGTGATTCTCTTTCGAACACCCGTTAAGCCTTACCTTTATTTGGAAAAAACTTGATGAAACCAGAACCTTTCTTTATCCACTACCTATAATCCTCTTGAATTGTGGTTAGTTGAGTAGCCCACTTAAGCCAAAATCCTAAGTTGGGGGTGTAGTGAAAAGACTAGGGAAAATCAAAAAGTGCAAGAAAAGTCTCCCTAAGCCCATGGTGTTGCAAAAAATGGAAAACCCCCATAAAAAAAAGAGAGAAAAAGAACAAAAAAGAAAGTTATGAAATAAAGTACAAAAGAAATGGGGTTCCCAAACAATCCATGGGAACTGAATAATAGGATGACTTATGAGCACTAAAAAAATGATGAAAGAAGAGGAAATGAGGTGTTGTGAGCACCACATTTCATGAGGAGAAAAGTCACTGAGGCTAAATGATCATACCTTTGCACTCAGCCCCATTACAAGCTTTGAAAAGACCTTTTTGATATAGAGTGAGCTGAAACAAATGTTGATTGGAAAATACGGGCAAACATATGGGTGAAAACATGCATTGTGTTCTTCTTTGAGAGAAAAAGTGTTGCATTTGATTCCAAAACTTTAAATTCCAAACCATTGTGTGTGAATATTGAATCATTCCTTGTGTGAGGGCATTTGAACACTTTGGTTGAGCTGGAACTTGCATTTGAAGCAAGTATCGTGAGCATGAGATTCTTTGATATTGGTGTGTCACAACTTGAATCTTTGGGCACACATTTAATCTTTGCATAAGTAAATTGAGTATTGTTGTGTGCATTCATGATTGAGTCTTGTGTAGCACTGTTAAAGACACCCTTTTTGAACGACTGAACTTGAGTTTTCTTGAGTACAAGTAAAAGTTTAAGTTGGGGTGTTGATGAGTCCACAAATTGGACTCATTTAGGGATATATTTTAATAGAAATTGTCCTCAAATGCTTATTTTATCTCAATATCTGATGGAAACACTTAAGTTTGAGGTATTTGAAGTTTGAAGGAAAGCATGGACACTACGTCGCAAAAAGGAACGAAATGGGTGGAAAAGAACAAAAAAATTAAAGCATGAGGATCACCGAGTCCACTTGGCGAGTCATTGAAGGGTTTTACTTCGCCTTTTATTCCAGTGTGCTCAGCCTTGAAGGAAAACCTCAAGTCGGCAGAAAAAAGAAGCAGTCGGCGCATCGTCGAAAAGTTCCGCGAGGTAGTACCAGGTCTCCCAATGACCCAGAGCACGACAATGATGAAGGGTGGTGAAAGACGGCGATCAACTACACCGATGGGCGAATTGCTGAATTGATCGGCGATTCCGACTAATGTCGCCCAATGATCCGCTGCAGCACAGATTTTTGAAAATTATAAATACTCGTTGAGATATCAAATTTTATTATCAGATTTTTAGCGTGGAACAAATTAATATAATTTTTAGTACTTTTTATTTTTGCTCTGAGTTTGAGACGGTTTTGAAAACTTGAAGAAGAAGATGGTTTCATCTCCAAGGATTTGGACTTGGGTCTCTTGGATTCTTCATTCTTGGCCTGTAACAAGACTTAAATAATCATACCCATTGAATGCAAGTTCATTTAGGTATAAATCTCTATCTCTTGATGTGTGGCTAAAAACCCCACTTCTTGGGGTGTGATTTTGTGAATACGGGTTAGATTTGTTGTTGGGCCTTGCTTATTGATAGTTTATTCGTAGTTTAAATGTGATTTTTTTTAGTGGTTGTGGATTAATCTAATGAGGTTGTAGTTGCAAATATAATTTCATATATGTGTTTTTGGCTTACTCGAGAGAGAGGTTGTAAAACTAAGACCACTAGACTGATCGCCTAAGGAGTGGGTCGACATGAGGTTCAGATCGAGATAGTGAACCCTACTCCCATATCCTAACACTCATCTCGAGAGAGTGAGTGGGGTAATGCATAGGCGGGTCTTCATGCGGCAAGTGGGTGTTCGAGAGGAACCCATTTAAAACGGGGTAAGTTGCTCGAGACAAAATTTATGCCCACGTAAATTGTAGCCTAGTCACTATTACTCTATAATTTTTCTATCGAAAGCATGTATCCAACAATTTGTTCTATCTCGTATTCTTGTCACATCCCAAGAATCCCCCTCTCATTGCTTAGGTTTCTTTGTTAATTTTGCTGTTTTTTTACTTACTAGTGACAAAACCCACATTGTTAATTGACACTCTTGTGTCCCCCTTAATTTACTATGTTTTTAATCTTTAACTTCTTTAGCTACAATTAGCTTTAGCACATTTGTTCTTAACCACTAATTTTCATGCCCACTCCCTTGGGACACGACCCCAACCCTTGGTTGGGTTACTATACTATTGCACAATCGTAGACACTCGTACTGGAAGTTGTGTCGTTGATTATGGAAAACATCACCGAGGCATCATCAGTGTGGTCTGAAGGGGCAGGGTCCTCACCCTGCATCTGCTCCACATCATCCACTAAATCTACTCCTAATGGCGGCACCGCAATCTGTGGACCACGTCGCAGGGCAGATACGTTGGCCTCATCTCGAATAAGGCTGATATCAAGTGTCCCGGTGGCCTATACCAAAGTGTCACAATGCCAGATAGGCACCCCAGAATCCCTGCACAACTAGAAGATCATACATGGGAAGGGTAAAGTGGTGATGGTCCTGAACGCCCTCTCATGGATCTCCGCCAACAGCATGCGGGCAAAGTCGATCTCGAACCCATCTACCAAGGCCACAACCGTCACTGCTCTATCCCAAGTAAGCGCATTATCGGCCTTTGTGGGCGATACCCTGTTCTGCACCAAAAGATAGAAGAACTTGGCCACCAAATTGAGGGTGGCCTTTTGAATACCCAAGCGTGGTGTGCTGACCCACTCCGTACTCTCTCCATCCACATCTATGTGCTTGGTCAGCCAAAGTAATATGGCCTCCCTCTGCTCTGCATTCCGTTGGAACGCTCCACTCCTCACAATGTCCCACCGGTAGTCAAATTAGGCGGTGTTGAGTTCCCACTTGGTTCCCGGACCATAGAGGAATCAGCTGATGGTGATCTGCAATATGTCCACCAAAAATGTAACACCCCATAGAAAGTAGTAAGACCAAACGGAAGCTTGACTTAATCTAGTATGTGAAACTAGGGCCTCACATGTTATTCAAAGTTGTAAACTTGATCAAATGATGTAATATGTCTATTCAAGTTTATATTTAGGAGTTTGGAAGTCAAACGTCAAGAAACGACCATAACGTCCGGAAACTAGTAAGTTGAACTAGTGAGTTCTAAGAACATTGTCGTTGAAGTTTGGAGTGTTGTATGAGGGTGAAAACTTGTAGAAGTGACTCCCATACTTAGAAAATCATGTTTAGGGTTTAAACGTCCGATTACGACTCCCCAAAGACCACTCGAGGGGTCCTTGAGGAGGACCCCAAAACAGTCCCCCAAATCTGCCTAGACAGCAAGGTTTGATCAGCTAAGTGGTGACCTACAGATGCTTTCCACGTCCAGTAGACCAGAACACGGTTCGTGGATGAAGGGAGTAGGTCCATACATAGTTTTACTTGAAGCCTGCAACTTTACAGCCACAGTACCAAACCACGGAAGCCAACCACGGCCAGTGGATTGATCCACGGTCCGTGGAAGGTGGGTGTGGGTTGGACTGCATTTTTACAGCTTTTAGTTAGAGCTTAGAAGGTTAAGTCAGTACTTAGTTTAGGGGTAGCATGTATGGTTAGTTATTTAATTAACCTACTATAAGTAGTTAATAGACCTCCTAAACTAAGCCTTCAACACATTAAAATACCCCCCCAAAACAGTCCACAAAAACAGTTTCTTGTGACCTACGGATGGCCATTCACGGCCAGTACATTGTGTGACACCCCGTAGGTCATGGGAGTAGGTCAACGCCTGCAACAGGCCTGAAAATGAAGCCTCATAACCCAACCAAGGAGGTGATTGACGGCCATTAAACCCATCCATGGTCCTTGGATGGGTGGCCGTGAATGCTGCCAATTTTACAGATTTTTAGTTTAAGTTAGGTGTTTGCGAATTAATTAGTTAATTGATTAGGGGTTAATATAGGTCGTTTAATTAGTTAAATTACCTCCTATATAAGTTTAATGGACCCTAAACTAATCACTTTAACTCATTCAACTAAAGACCCCAAATCAAAAACCCAACTACCTTTCCGTCCAAGAATCTTCTCTCTAGAATCTCCATTGAAGAACCAAGAAGCGATCAATCTAGGGCTTGAAGTTGGAAGATTTTTCATAGGATGTTGAAAGGATTCTACACCTAAGGTATGGTAGTTCTTCTTTCTTGGTTAGATATCACCAAGAAGCCCCTTCAACTATGTTTTCAAATTCCCCAATTCTAGGGTTTTCAAATCTAGTCACGGGTCTTCTTCCCAAACGAATTCAATTATTTAATTTAGGTTTATCTTGATTGATTATGATGATTTATGATTTTATTAATTGATTATTAATGGATTTTGATGAAAATATCCCTTGGACCCATGATTTCCCCTTCTTCCTAATTTGTGAACTAGGGTTTGAATTGATTGATCATATAAGCTTAGAAATTGATTTAAGTTTATGTTTTATGTTGTTGAATCATGATATATCTGAATCTAGCATGGTAATTCTAGAATTTAGGGTTGATCTTGATTCTTAGCCTTAAAAGGCAATTTGCTAGGGTTGTATGTGTTGATGAATATTGTATATGAACTTGTTGATCCACTTGAAAGGTGGAGGTGTTTAATTATGATGTATTTACTTGATGTATAGTTCTACATGAATACTTGATTAACCTAAGATTCTAGGGTTATGTCATGAAAGAGTCTAATTGAGGGTTTATATATAATCCTCCTAGAATGATGAAATTCTTCATGTAATGCCTTAGATTAGATCACCTAGACATGAATTGCTTATGAATGAATCATGTAGACATCAAGTTACTTGATTAGGTCTTAGATGATGAATCATGGTTGAAGTAGTATTGAGTTTAGTTTACTTGATGCTATATGTCTATAGTTCATCAAGAATGAAGCATGTGTTTAGTTTACCTTGAGAGTTAGGTTTACATGATGACCATGTGAGGTATTGCTTGAGAGCAATGCTTGAAACATGAAGATTACTTCTAGGGCTTAAAGAGTAAAAGATAAAATGAATGAAGCTATTATGCATGTTGAATTGTATAAGGTACTATTGTGGAAGGATTTTACCCACATGACCTACAATGTGAGTACTTGAGCTTATACATGAAAATGAATGAACTATTTGAGTTATGATTATATACATGTCTATTATGATAAATGTTAGATGTGTTGATTTACATGGTCTATGATCCTTGAATGCAATATATGTGAATGATGCATGATTGTGATATTATGTACATACTTATGAACACTTTGAGAGGGAAGTGTCTAATGATAATGTTGTTGTTGTGTCATTGCAAGGACTATTATACACACACACACTCCATGCATAAACATGATCATGATGTATCTAAGGTGTTAATTGAAAGTATAGTTCTCATATG
>JAJOOO010010479.1:0-10258 GCA_029582685.1 Solanum piurae
CATTAAGCTGTCTGCTTGATTTCCTTCTTCAATCTTCCATCTTTAATTATTTTTAGCTCCAAACTTCTTCATTTTTCCATCAATTTAATCCTACAAATAAAATATATTATTTAGCACAATCCATAAAATTTATGCTCAAAAAGGATAAATATAAACACTAAATGTGAGGCAAATAATGATTAAAAATATGTATTTTGACCTCACATCACAGCCTCGGGAAACTGAGGGCTAACACGATGCACTACTGTTGCCCCAGGGACGTCAGGTCCCTTCCGCCTCCGTTCTTCGCTCTGTATTCGTTCTTTCAAAACGTATCTTCGCTCTCTTCCTAATTTTAACTATCCAAACTACATCTGATCATTGAGAAATCCTATATATCATAATCATGATTCTTGAATTCAAAATTCAAATTCAAGGTAGAGTTAAGAGTAAAGTTTGAGAAAGTCCTTCTGAGTCTTTTCTAGAAGTCTTCTACAATTATTTATAACTTGTTTAAAGACTTGAGTAAATGGGTATGAGAATGAGAAGAGTTGTATTCATTAGTCTATCTTGTAATTGAGATCTTTGAGTTGAGTTGTTCAGGCTCATAATTCTGCATGAACTCTATCAATTGAGTATCCTTGAGAGGAGTAATATCATTAAGTTATGAGTTTCGAGTTCTTTATGTCCTTATGTTCTTGAGTCTTGAGTTCTGAGTACTGAGTTTCCACATTGATATTAAGATCCCTAAGTTGAGTCGTTCATATCCATAATTCCACATGAACCCTATGATTTGAGTTATAAATTTTGAGAAGTTTTTTAAAGCCAACACTTGAGTTTAAACAGAGTTTTGAGAAAGTAAAGATGAGTTTTGAGAAAAGAGTTTCTAAAACATGATTAGTATGACAATCAAGTATTCCATCAATGTATGAGCAATATGGTATCTAGATATAACATCAATGTTTATGTACTATGACTTTCCGAGTCATCAATGATCATATTAAAATATGATTTTGATATGTTTCTGAGAAAGATTTTTCAAGTATGAATTGACTAAGAGTATAAGGGGACTATGTATTCCCAGAGGTATCAATTTTTACATTGATAAAAGAGACACTGAGATTTCTAAATGTGTTATGAGTTCAAAAGATATTTCAAGAGCAGTTACCTCTTTCAAGAGGGTAGTTTGAGCAATTATCTCATACCAGAGGAAGAGTTATAATTTTAAACATATGAGCACGAGTATATATTATTGAAAGTAGTATTAAGCACTGATATGGGGACGCGTTCAGACAGGTCAAAGTTCTCATAAACTATGTATGCCAACATAGGTAAAGGGTCATAGTTTTTAGATGATTCCTTATTGCTTTTAAGCATAGCTTAGTGGATCCACTTAGTTTAGGATGTCTTATACTCCGAAAAGGTATAAGACAGTTTTGGAAGTGTGTGTGAGACGTTGTATCATCACCTAGTTTATTGTGATGGTTGTTGGTTGGAGAATATCCCAAATAAGAGTTATAATTGTATTTTTAAATACAATTGAGTTATTATTGTATTCTTATATACAATTGAGTTATTATTGTATTTTTACATACAATTGAGTTATTATCTACTATCTTAAAAGTTTTCCATATATTGCATCTTTTATTGTTGCTTTATCCTTGAGTTGAGTTGAGTATCTTTGAGTTGAGTATCCTTGATTTGGGTCGAGTATCTTTGAGTTGAGTATCTTTAAGTTGAGTATCTTTGAGTTGAGTATCTTTAAGTTGAGTATCTTTGAGTTGAGTATTCTTGAGTTGAGTCGAGTTGAGTGAGATGAGACGAGGTAAGAATGTTCCCTTTTTATCAGTTCAAGCTTATGTTTATGCTTTAGAATTCCCCTTACATGCTTGTACATTCAATGTACTGATGCCATTTGGCTTGCAGCTTTTTATGATGCAGATACATGTATTCAGTGTCATCAACAGACGCTCTTTTGATACCACTTGCAGTTCCAGTTAGCTTTGGTGGCCTCATCACTTCAGAAGGGTTCCACTTTAACTTTCAGTTTGTTAGGATGTCGTGGGTTTTGTCCCGATAATCCTTTTGTAATATTAGAGGCTTCATAGATAGTTTAAAGGTCGAAGAGTCTATCATTATTTCCTTTGTTGTTGGAATGTTTTGAGGTCATGATACATTTAACTAATACTTGTTAAATTATTTTCAGAAAATTATTGGAGTTGAGTTCAAATTGAGTTTAAAGTTATTTATGCATTTGGAGTTCCATTTTGCTTGAGTAAGTGTTCCGCTGAGTAATGAGCCAGGTCAAGGGTTCACTTGGGAACTAGCAATGGTTCTCGAATGCCAGTTACGCTCAGGGTGTAGACTCGGGATGTGACATCCCCCCACTCCTTCCCAAAAAAATTCTAGATATTATTTTTAGTATTTTAAAAAAAAACTCTACCCACTACATCTTACCCTCTACTCTCATATCCTCTCTCTCTCTCTTTTGGTAGCCAAGTTGCATGCCATCATCGCACTATAATGGTGGAACATATTAATTGTAACCACATCAATCACCTTCTTCTTTTTCAGCAGCTTCTTCATAAACTTTGAATACCTCGACATTTACAAAAGTGCATCAACCAATGGTATGTTGACGGATAACTTGCTAAACAAATCAACAAATTTCTTAAAGTTGGTTGTCCTCCTTCTTCTTCAGCTGCCTTTGAGGATATGGAGGAGGAAACTTAGGCACATATCTTTTTGCGAATTTATCCCATTTTATTTCCTCAACATCAATCACCACACCAGGAGGTTCATCCTCTTTTACCTCATCAACAATCACATTCTCCTCATTCGCTAAGTCTTTATCAACAACAATTTGGATGTGTACACTAGGCTTCACCCCATCATTAGCTTCCTCACTTGCCACATTCTTGGGCATAACTTTGCCATCATCAAGAATCTTGCCACATCTAGTAATTATTGTCATACAATGACCATCATTTTTTGAATTTGGAAGAATGTCATTAGGAAGCGTACCTTTGTCTCTTGGTTTCATTTGAGTTAAGATATGATTCGTTTGGATTTCCAAGTGTTTGATTGAAGGGGAGTTGGTTCTAACATTTTGAGTTAAATTGGATACATCACTCTTGAGTTTTTTTTAACTCTATTATCCATAGACTTGACCCTCTTGAGAACTCATTTCAACATCTCCTCGATCATTGAACTAGTTAGGTTAGTCACACTTGCTTGGTTTTGGGGAGCATCAGTTTTTTTGTAAAGGCGCTTACTGGTTTGAACTCTGATGATTGTATCTATCATCTAATCTTGCTCACACCACTATTTTTCTCGTTCTCTCCATGGGTCATCTCAATCTCATCAATCTTGGTTCTCATCCCGAAGACACCAATGACCTTGGTTGGTCACTTGGTAGCCTAGTCGAGAAACTGACTCTTGATTTTCCAAGTATCTAATATCCACATCAAATGAGGCATAAGCAGCTTCCTCCTCAAATGACAATGCGCCATGTGATCAAATGACATTAACATTCTTTGTTTCGGTGCCCATCATGTATTTATCTAAGAGCTCCACATTAGTCATCATTTTATCTATCTTCTCGACTCGATCTTCGTCCTTCCTTGTCATTTCGCTTTTCATTATCGAAGCAACTATATCCAAGGATCTTTCCTTATCTCTAGTATGCCAAATCATATTGGTGTTTGCCATTTGATAAAGAGAAATGGAAGCCAATGGATAAGTTAGGCTCATGAATGAACATCCAGTCAAGTTATTCACTACCGCTTGATTAACGTCATCCAATAAATGGTAGAAAATATGCAGAAACACTTCATTTGTCAACTCATGGTTTAGGAATTTAACAATCTTTTTCTTAAATCTCAGTCATACTTCATGCATAGCTTCCCCTGGTAATTGCTGAAAGTTGTTAATTTAATCCCGTAATTTAAGCATCCGCGAGAGTGGAAATAATCTCTTAAGAAATGCAATTTTTAGTTTAGTGATGAGTGGTAGATTTTCACTCATTAAAGGCATTTTTAGTTCAACAAATAGTGTCCTCAATGCCTATTTATGTCATATTCCAATGATATTTTGATGTTTTGCAGCTATGAAGGCAAAAGGGCAAGTCAAGGATGAATACATGAAAAAGAAGCCAAAAACATTGAAAGGAGTACAAACTCCCAACCGGTAGTTGCGTAACCAAAAGAGTGGATCGCTCAATTGGCTAGACCTCTCCCAAGTAGACAGTGCTCACAATTGAAATTCTTTAAGGCAGGTCGGAGGACTAAAATTGAAATGATGATTCACCGAAGTTGATTGGGTAAGCTAGCTGATGGTGACAAACTCCGAAGTGGAAATGAAAGCTAGGCGAACATAATCAGCGATCCGCCGAATGTGAAAGGTTGAGTCATTCGAGTTCACCAACTGAGGTTCAAACTCCTAAGGCTTGAAGTAAAAGAAGGGCAAGCTAAAGAGCAAACAGCGATCCATTGAATGTGTTAGGCAAGCCCGACTAATGTCACCAAACTGGTTGCGCATGAAATGTTGGACCAATTTTTGGAAAACTATAAATAGTCCAAAAGAGAGAGAAAATGTATCAATAATTTACATCACAATATACATCATATTTTAGAGAGAGTTTGCATAAAGTAGTTTTTTACCCTTTGAGTTATATTCTTAGTTTTAGGGGATTTAGAACAACCTTGTAAATGACATTTGAGGGTTCAAATCAATGTGGTTGTTGAATATTATTACTTAATTTTAACTCTGCAATGGATGAAAACATAATTGGTATAGTTTCGTTTCCTTTTATGACGCTTGACTAAAACCCCAAATCTAGGGGTGTGATTATGGGGTTGGGTGTTGATTTAATGTAGTGGGTCTTCTGTCTTGCTCTGTTTTATTGTTGTATATTCATCGATTTGAGCTAATTAGCATGAGGTTAATTTATGGTTTAAGGTTGAAAACTTCATCCTAGTCTAGATCTTTGATTGATGCTCGTAATAGATCAATTGGAGTGGGTAAATAGCTTGATGCATGCAATTTAGGTTTTATTTCTATAGTTTGCTCTAAAGAGAAATTGTGGTTCACTTCTAGTTGTCAAATCTGCTCGAAAGAGAGATTTTAGTAAGATATTGGGTTGATTTGTATTTCACATAGATGAAATGAAAAGGAGATTCTATGATATGATTCTTATGACTTCTTATTCTTCTAACTATTTTTTTACGTAATTTGAGCGTTATCATTCAGCCCAAGATGTAAAAGACCCTTGAGGTAATTTTGCAAGCCATGAAGTGTCTTCTCTGGTTAATGAGAAAGGAAAAAAATTTGGCATATTATATTCTTCACTAATGTTCCACATTTTGAGAGGGAGACAAACATACATAAAGTTTACTAGGTGCCGATTTGTACCTTCCACCGCCTGCCTGCCAAACAACCCCTTCATGCGTAGAAGGTGAAGCATATGACTTGTAACTTGAAACACAACATTCTCATTCATAGGTGGTAGGCAAATGACACCCAGAACACCTAACACAATAGGATCATCATGAGGATCATTAGCAAAACCATCCATGCTTTCTTTGTCATCTACTTGGCTCATTGCCCCTATTTTTCAAATCAACAACACAAAATAACAAAGTAACAAGACAAAAATGCACGAAAGTTCTGATTCATAAATAAATAAAATATGATCGTTAACCAATTCCTAACAACCACACCATTTTTTGATAAATTCTCAACTATGTGCCATTTTTCCAGGGCATAGGCGGGTCGTATGTAAAATAGTACCCAAATTTAAAGGTCAGGATCGAACAACAAGGATTGGAAGATGGGATCGCTCTCAAATTAATATTTATATCTGTAGCAATATATATATATATATATATATATATATATATATATATATATGATCTACCAAGGTTAGAAATGACTAGGGGTGTGTCCATTGCGGTGGGGTTTCAACACAATAGGTAAATATTAATCACAACCAAATCGATTGATTCATGGATAACATTTGGTCTAGACATTCAATATTCTCTTAAACTATCAAATGTATATCCTTTGGATTCTTTCAAACTCTAAGCCCTTATCATAAAACACCAAACATTGCTTGAGTGAATAGACTATCCTAACTCATATCATGAATGAAAAATTACTTAGATTATCCTATCTCTTGCTCAAATCCATAGAATAATTTCACCAAGTCCTCACTATTGAGTCTTACCCAACTCCATTTTGCGCTTTTAAGCCAAAATAGTGTAAGAGATCTCAATCAATGTTTGCAACCACCAATTTCTAAATTATTTCAAGAAAACAATATATCCATGCATGATAATCAATTTTAGAACTAATTAATCAACATCCATTGGATTTTAGACCCACAATTTTCCCACATACCCCTACCTACAAATTTAGATACTGATAATAGAAAAAATATAGATAATACCCATGTAGGAAACCTCGATTTCAAGCTAATTTGATTAACAAAATCTGAAATCTATGCTTAGAATGGTGCAAATCTAAGTGTTCTTTCTTTATGAGTAAGATAAGTTCTTAGCTATTTTCTATCTCTACCAAAAAGTGTAACTCTACTTTATTCCCCATTAGGAGAAGATAAAATATACATATTTATATACATATCTATTCTATCATTAGAACCTTTCAAAGGAAGCACTTTATCCTTCATATATGTTTTTACGCTCAAGCTTCCGCTCCTCGACTTGCACTGGATCGGTGAAATGCCAATTCACATTTGTGCAGCACCAATAGTATTGCCACTTCAACCTTCAGTTTCTTTAGTATCACTGCATTGATATTGGCAGAATATTGATCAATAATCGTATAGCGCCAATGAGTCACCCGTGCGAAGACAGTCTTTCTTTAATCAAGAAGGCGAGATGCCAACTAACTCCTGCGGGACACTGGTTCCTTCATCGGTGTGCTTCAGTGATTTTAAATTTCAAATCCATCAAACTTTCCTTTTCCAAGGAATGTCTGTATACAAGGGAACTAGTGCCTAAAATCTCCCCAATTAGCACCAAAACATAGCAGTAATTCACGAATTTGAGTTTAATGAGTTTATATAATATCGAATCATCACATAACTAGTATCCTTGAACTGCCAATGTGGAGTAAGCTGATGTAAGCATTATATGATACCCTTAAGAGTTGGGTTGAAGGTTTTATATATAGATGATGATGAGCCTCTCAATATAGTTCAAGTTTCTTTCTGTTAGTAGATATGAACTTAGAAGAATGTTGTCAGATTATTAAGTGTTAGAAGAAGCGCCTTGTACATCAATTAGAGTAGAGGTTATAGAAAGGTGACTATATTTAACACCTCAGAAATTGAAAGTTAAGTTTGTAAAGGAGTTGCAGATTTTTGGTTTTTCTAATGCAAGTTTTACAGGGCTCGTCTACGATCTGTAGAAGGTTCTACGGTCTGTAGAAGACAATCATAGGAATTGTTTTGGAATTTTGAAAAATGTCAAGTCTCTGATGAAGTTTTATGGATGAACAAGACAAGCCAAAAGGTTTTCTACGAACCGTATGAAGGGTTTCATGGACAGATGTTTCAAACTGGGAGGATTTTAATCACTTTTGTTCTACAGATGATGTCTATGAGCCATAGAAAAGAAGATGACCCATAGAAGCAAATCGTGGAAATTGGGCAAGATATTGAGTCCAAATAAGTGTTCTACGACTGACCATGACAGTTCGTACAAGTTCCTACAGACCGTTGGTCGAAGTAATGGGGGTTGATATACGTTTCAAGCACACCTCATCCAATTCTAGGTGTTCAACGATCGTAAATCAGTATAAAACCCAACTAAATGAGTTGGGGTCGAATCCCACAAGGAGCGATACGTGTTTAAGAATCAATTTGGAAGTATGAACATGGTCAAATCAGTCATAGGAAAAAAAATTATCGAATAAAGACATTATTCAAATCAGGAGGTGACACGAATGTCAAATGGGGGTTTTGGTTTGAAATTATCAACTACAAACAGTGGCAAACAATATGAAATACCAATAATGAGATGGGTTTTTGGGATGCAATTCGATTATATGATAATATAGACAAATGGGTAATTGCAACTATTAGAAAATAGCTAGATATTAGTAAGTAAGCTAGGCTATAGAGGAGATAAACTTTTTCTAGAACAATTTACCCCGAATCAAGTTGATTTCTCTCGAATATCAACAAGCACGCAAAATAAGAACAGCCCACACCTTAGTCCATTGACTCTCTCGAGCTGAATGTGTGGAATTGGGTTTAGGATTCACTCTCTCAAGCTAAACCCATGTCAACTCAATACCCACTAACCATCAATCAATAAGTTTAGTTTTAAAACCTCTCTCTCAAGCAAGCCAAAAACACAAGGGTAGAACTACATTTGCAACTACAATTCTTAAATTAAACCACAATTAATGATTGAACTCACTTCTAAACAACATTTAAACTAATAATTAGCAGTATCCATAAACTAAATCAGCACATAATCACATAATCACTCCCAAAGAATTGAGGTTTTAGCTAGACATTATAAAAAGATAAAAATCGTTACCAAATTGAGTTTCCATCAACTGGGTAAGATTGATTTCGTCTTTACAATGTTCCAATTCGAAGAATCTCAAAGACCCACTTCCAATTTCTCAAAAGTGAAACTTCAATTCTTCGAAGCTCAAGAAAACTAGAGAACTTGTCTCACCATTTAAAACTTACTAAATATTTGTTCTAAAGAATAATTGATACTAAACTAAATGTTCAAAAATGTATTTATAGTCGCCAAAAATGTGTTGCGAAGAGTCACTCGGCGAAGTAAGTCGGGCTCGCTGAACCACTCGGCGAGTCGCCCTTTGGTCATTTCTATCGCCCTTTTGTCTTGGCATTCAGCATCCTCAAGGCTTGAAACATTGGGCGATCCAACACTGCATCGCAGAACCACTCGACGATCCACCGACTACTTTTTTTTCTCGTCAACTTGGTTCTTTCCTTCAGGGCTTGGCACAGTGGAACTTTAGGCGGTCAAATAGCCATTCGGCGACTCACCAAGTAGACTTGGCGATCACCAGGCTTGCTTTTCTTCATTCTTTCAGCTCGCTTTGTTTCTTTTGCAAATTTGTGTCCTTGCTTTGTTCCTCAATCCATATACCTAGAAATCAAGGGTTTTACATCAATTATTGGCACAAAATAAGTATTTGAGGACACTAAATCTATATAAATAAATCCCTAAATGAGTCCAAATCTCATACTCATCAGGGGTTTTCGACAAACTTTTATCAAGGGTGCTTTGGTCTTTTCCTAGACAATTAACCCCAAAATTATGTTGTTTTGGCCCTATAACTACCCCTATAACTAGTTTTACTCTTCAAACCTAATCCATTCCCTCTAGTTCACTCAAACTCACAAAAATCTCTCAAGGGTTCCTTCTCCAATTCTCTCTCAATCTCCAAGTTTAAGAACTAGGGTTTCAAGAACTTCAAGGTTTCTTCCTCCATTGCTTTTGGAATTTGATTTCTAGGTTATGTTGGAATTTCATCAATATGTCTTCCTTCACCTATTGAATCCGAAAAGATACTTAATTCTCCAATTTGATCTTCGCCCAATTTCTAGAGTTTTATGCAAATCTCCATGAGTTCAATTTATTATGATTCAATTGCTTAAATTCAATCTTATTATGTATGATTTGATTCAGTTACATGTTTTCTAATTGATTTCATATGATCCAATGACTATGCCTATTTTATGAATATAACTATGATTATGAATTTACGAATTATAATTATGGATTTATGCATGTTTTATGAAATTAATGTTTTATAACTAAAGGATGTTTCTTAAGATAAAGTGACAATGCTTTGTGAAAGATTTTCTCACATTTACAAGGAATCATGATTTAGATGCTTAAAAAGGAAGTATCTTGATGAATAATTATGAAATGATGGTTTTGAAAGGAGATATTCTAATATTAACTTATGATTGGATTGGTTGTTTTAATTATTGCATGTCAAGTATTTTGATATGATTATGATTATGCCTTTTCTCTTGGGATTTACTAGCACCGAGAGGACTTTGAGATAGAGTCTCTCCCGTTAGTAGAGATCGGGTCTCTAGAAGCAATCTCTTTGTCCAAAACTATGTGCCTTCATAGGTGATACGCTCAAATTACACCTCCTTTCAGAAGCATAAGCGATCGTTATCAAGTAAAGAACCCAACTTGTAGGTTGGGGTCGATCCCACGAGGAAAATGGTTTAGACTTTACTTTTAACTAA
>JAJOOO010010480.1:0-17007 GCA_029582685.1 Solanum piurae
TTGATTATAAGAAGTGAAATTATTTCTGCTAATTGGCTCGAAACACCTTCTAGTTCTTGTCAGAATTCTCTTCTTTGACTTACCCTTTTAACACCAAAAAATATACAGAAACGCGATCAGAAATCCTGTAAATCACTAACAACAACAAAAACAAAAGTGAAAAAAAACTCACATTGTAGTCTAGTGAACTCTGCTGAGCCATGGGATTTTCGTCAGGAACTCAACTTGTACTAATTTAGTAGTTAATTATAAGACATGATCATGAAAACCTTTCTGAATGAAAGATTTTTACTAGTTATAGAGTTTACAGAAAAGGAAAGCTTATAGATGTGTGAAGTAAATGATTTAGATAGTAAAACAAGTACCAGTTTTTGCATATATGTAATTGAATGAAACTTACCACAAGAGGACTACTTTGTTATATGGTTTGTGAGTGTAAGTCTTTGTTATTGTCGATATTTATGGAAAAACTTTCTATTAGAGGAAGCCATTGTGGGAATTAATGGGATATGATATGATTGTGAATAATATATTCTGACGTTAGATGGAATTGAGAGTAAAAGAATGTTTATATTATTGCAATTGGTAACGGGATTTTGGGTCAACATGTGGATATCGATCGTTACTTTATGTTTAGGACCACAATCTTAGTCTTAACAATGCTCAATTAATATACTAAGTTAAAGAAAACTAGTTGATGACTGTGCAAAAGGTGATCTTCCTCTTCTTCTGTTTCACACTGGTTGATCCAGAATTTAAACGTTATATGTTATGAATCGAGAGAGTATTGTTTTGAAAATATATATTTAATACAAGGAATATTCGTATCCGTATATAATAAGTTGGGCTCTATCCTTCCCGCCCGCCGGCGCGAACACAGTGGTCTCTGACCAGGACCAGGATTCTGTTTGTACTTGATTTTTGCACTATATGCATAGAGTTGGACATTGAAACAATGGATATATTCTAGTGAACCCGCAAACCCCCATTCTTGGACGGGCAAACGGATGGGTCAGATCGAATGGGTTAAAAAAGGGTTAAACAAAAATAAAAACGGATAAACTATTCGACCAATCCATGTTTAACATAAATAAAAAAATAGGTTAACTAAGGAATAAGCTTAGCCTCCTAGAAAGGAAGAACTCATAGTGATAATATCCATTCTTTAGTGGATAGTATTCATAGTCATAACATATAAATGTGTCATTTAAAGTTGATTTTAGCTGACATATAGTTAAACTTATATGTCATCTTACGTGATATAATACACATAAGATACCATGTAGAATACATATTTTTTTTATGACAAGGGAAATCCGTAGCTGCTATCTTTTGGGTGCGCACATAGTAAAACCCTCGTTTCTATACAAATAGTTCGCAAATCACATAGGAGAGGTAATCTGCACTAAGCAAGCCCGATGCGACGAGCTCGACCCAGAAGGCAAACCCCTTGCTTTTGTTGGCCAAGGATTTCGAACTTAAGACCTCCAATATGAAAGTCTCAAGCCCAAATCACTGGATCACTCCAAAGGATACAAATTTTCACGTAGGACGTCACATCGAATGTATGTATGTAAACTTGTTCAACTTTCAATAATTGCACATCCAATCCAATGTTGGAGGGGATTGTTGAGGACAATATTGTGTTTAAATAAAAGAATGGTTACTTTAGCAGCCCTATACTTGGCGTGCAACAATTTGGCCACTTGGCAATGTTATACTATGTGCGTGTGCCCTCCTCCTGAAATGGTGCTGGAAGTTAAATAAGGGAAGAAGCTAAGTTTGACATCTTGAAAGGGTACTTACAGCACGTGGCTGCAGGTTTATTACTGGGCAAACTCCATCAGTTTATTGGTTACTGAACCACTTCTACCTACACCAGCAAATGTCTCCTATTTTTCTCTTGATTATTGGTGACGGAAGCATATTAGTTACCTAAAGTGTGGCATCTTGGCGCTGATTACGCATAATTAGCTTCTTTTTCTTCGAAATCAGCAAAACCATTCTTTTTTCTTTTCTTTTTTTATTATGATTTTTCACCTGGTGTTCAGCTTTGGAGCATGACTAATTTGGATTCGTATTGAAAAGTCTCAGTCCCTACTAAAGGCGATTATATATCCAGAATTTGAAGTCGAGATCTTTGATTAAAAATAAAAAAGTACATATCACTCTATGATCTTTGATGGTATATTCAAGAAAAGGATTGCTCAATTGGTTTTTGATTTGTTATATTTTGTTTTTGTTTTAAATTTTCTACCTGATATTCGCATTGAAAAGTCCCATTTTGGGGGTAAAATAATCCCTACAAAAGATGATTATATACTCAGAATTCAAAGCCAAAATTGACTTGGAGTACTTATCACTTCACCGTGACCTTCAAGATAAATTTAAGAAAAGGATTGCTCAATTGGTTTTCGGTCTGTTATATTTGTATTTAACTACCGATCTACTATATTTGTATGAAGGCAATTTTTCTTTGACTTTTTAAGAACTTAATTGAGGAAAGCCTTCTTTATTTTTTACTATACGGAGAATATTCTCAATGGGAAATGTTCATCTAAGGAGATCATTTTTGTTTGAATTATTTCAGACTAGTGAATATATAATCGTTAAAGAAAATTAAAATATGATAAGATAATTTTTTTGTTATAATATTTGTAAATTGATAAAAAAATGTTTTTGCCTTTTGATCAATTTTATCTCTTTATATTCTGTAATCATAATACTATCGTTTTTTTTAATACAATTGCATTCTCTCTTTTTTTTCCAGGTAACTAATTGTATATAATCACCTAAAATACAATTACAAAGCAGCCAACATAGAATTTTAAATTTCACAACGTATATCATACTCTTTCTCAAGAATTTTATTGGCTGATATGAAAATCTAGATTGTAGTGCAATATCTTTCTTGATCTATGAAATTAATAATACTTAGAAGACAAATAATATTTTCATTTCATGATATATTTTTCAACAAAATAACAATATGTATAATATACTTTAATTTAGAAGACCAATTTTTATTTGAATAAATGCATTAAAATAAACAAAAATATTCTCGAAAAAAGAATGACATCAGAAGGAACCAATCACATACACTTCCATTCAAGATTTAATTGAGCACTTCCCCTGAATGGCTGAATGGGGCTTACTCAATGCAAATTTAGAATAGTCGAGCTTCAATGTGGATACCAAACACAGTAAAAAAACAAAAAACTATATAATACATCTTTAAATCCAAATGGGTATTCACATACATATAGATTGATATTTGTTCCAACTTCCACCTTCTTTAGTTTGGGTTTTATCATTGTCATAATGTCATCAATACTAATACTAAACAGATAGAGTAATACTCGAGTACCAAAATTAATGTTATTTGACCCTTCCTGTGAAGAGTGAATTTCTTTCTTGCCTTTCAATAAGATAAACACTAGGTGATTTTTTTTTATCTATTGTGGACAGAGTTATCTGTTGCTGGTGGGAGGTGACATGTATCTTGTGAAACTAGCCGAGGTGTGCGCAAGCTGACCTTAACACATTTATAAAATTAAAAAAAAATCTTTCTTGGCTTGCCAACTGCAGGAATAGTTACTTTTCATTGTACCACTCTTCATACCAAATGCTGCTTTAGTTCAATTTGACTAAAAAAAAAAGGAAAAAAAGAAAAAGAAGAATCATGTTGCCTTCCATTTGGTACCTTAGATACGGATACAGCCGTTCTCACGGAAGAGACCTTAATAATGAGTACACTAGAGGTAAACAAAATTTTAAGCATTACTAGTCTTAGTCATAGTATGGGATTATACTGAGTATGTTGTTATACTAGCCTTAGTCTTAGGAATTCCACCCATAACGCTAGAAGCTAAATACGTGCACTTTACCTCTTTCTTGACAGTAGAACTTGGGAGTAAGAGCTTCTTGACAGTAGAACTTGGGAGTAAGAGCCTACGAATAACCTTGACTGAAGCAACTGTCGGAGAGAAGGTGTAAGTACATGTTGAAGGAGGATACATTGCCTTAACTCACTGTGTCCTGCATGGATAGGCAGTTCTGTGCAAACGTATGATACATTTCGAAGCCTTGCACTACTTAACAAATTTCACTAAGTTCAATGAAGTGAAAAAAAAGAAACTTCCCTTGTTACATGACGAGCATCCTATGTTTAATTATGAGGGATGGGAAGTTTAACTTCAAATGTCCTCCTGCTGTGCTCAATAATGTCTTAACCTACATAAAGACTTGTTCACAGGTCGAAAGTGAGCATGGTTAGGATATCAGCAATTCTGTTCTTAGATATCAATCTATCATATAAGGTTCATCTTCTCACTGGTTGTGGCATGCCTATGCTGTCTGAGATCTACCATTGGGACCTTAACTTTCCTCTAAAGCTTCAACTAGATATAAATACTTAAATCCTGTTTACAAGTTTAGAAAACTATTTTGATTGAGTGTACATATTTATGTGTCTTGGATGCTGGATGGTGATCCAACACAGCCTCTAGTCCTCTACTAATGCACTACTACAGAAGGAACTACGAGATGAAGAATAGGTTTGATTTTCAACCCAATAAGGCAACAACCTAAAATACCTGGACTTCATCAAAATTGTACTTCAAGTTGGACCTAATTTATAAGGTTACTGCAGAAGAAGAACAACAAAGTAGGTGCAAGAAGGAAAAATACCAGTAATATAAATGAAACAGTAAGAACAGGCACAGCAGGAAATTGTATTTTTCAATTAACCTTACATTTGGGCATTTATTTTTGCAGAGAAACACAAATCTGATAACACCAACTTGTCATTCATTCAAGTAACTCTGAACTGTAGAAATTTGTTCAATAACTAAACACACGTTTCCAACTACTTTCACGAGACCATATAAATGGAAAAATTATATAGTTAGAGGACTATCTCAATGATACAAGTAACACTCAACAGATTACAACAAATATCCAGCTAAATTATGGGTGGAATCTTTCACTTTCCCCATCTTGAAAGGATGAGTAAACCAATAATGGTGAAACATGTCCCAGCAACTATAGTCACCACTAAAGCAAAAGCATATACAAGACTTGGAAAGTTTAAATATTTCTGTATTCTCTTTAGTCCCTTGTCTATGGCAGGTGCCAGAGCAGCTGCTCCTGCAACCCTAAATGGCCTTGTCACATTATTTCCCGTCCACATTGCGATTATAATCTGCCGTTATGAAGAGTGTTTTTTGAGCAAAGGAGTAATGAAAATACAAAAGTGGGCAATTAAAATAGCACATATCCAATTGGGAAGTAAGGTGCAGATTGGCACGGGGCACCATGAAAATTCCGAGTTCCCTATAGTTGCTAAATGATTCTCATTAGTATTATCGTTACAGAGTTTGGCCTGGATGCTCTTTTTGGTAAAGAGGAGAAGAATGACATTAAATTTGATCTAATATAAAGGAACTCACAATTTGGTGAAAAGGAAAAAATGGTCTTAACTTTGATCTAAAGAAATGGAAAAGACAATTTCGGTATGCTAAATACTGAAGTGGATATTCTACGACAAGTGAAAATGCTATGATAAGCATTCATCCAGTATCCTAAATGTGAATACCACATATTTCCATAATAAGGTAGCTTTTACCTTTGCACTAAAAAGTTCAGGAAATCAGTCTACAACAACAACGCAAGTGAGGTTTGGGGAGGGTAAGATGTATGCGGACCTTACTCCTATCTTTGTGGGGTAGAGAGGTTGTTTCCGATAGACCCTCGCCTCAAAAGAGAAGTTATTCTAAGAAATCAAGTCTCCATTTCTCTAAACCAAAGCTAATGCCATTTCCCCCCTTTTATCAATTGGACATTTACCAGAAACAATCAATTGCATATTTCATACCTAATTAATAACCTTAAATAAAGTATTAGCAAAAACTAGCAGCTAAGAATTACTACTTACCCCCAACAAAGATTGGAGATTTGCAGCAGGATTATTCCCGGTGGTCTTCTCATAGCCCATAAATGCAAGCACAAAGAAACTAGTGTATGTGACACCATCAATAATACCATAAGCAAGAACTGCCGCAAGCCCCAGCTTTGCTAGCTTCGCACTCATTTCCGCTGAGTTCTCCTGATAAACACAGAGAGAGAGAGAGTGAGTGTCAATAAACCAAATCCCTCGACATTATACTGAAAAACAGGAAATGGGTCTACTTTACCTTCCATTTCTTCCAAAACCCTTTGCTCTCTTGGTTCTTATTCCACAAAAAAATAAATAAAAAAATAATCAGAAAATCAATAGAAACTGGGATGTGTGTCTGTGTGTGAGAAAGAAGAGTAAGACTGACATCTAAATTTTTGTTTTGTTGGAAAAAGTTATCATCTGCGGTAGATCCATGAGTCGAGGATGAACATTTGATTGATAAATGCGATAAAGGGCAAGTGTTGAGCAAGTTGAAATTGCTCCATTTAGGTTGAATTTGTAGTGATGATAGGAAATAAGTAAAGTGTCCTGTGCTGCGAGGAGAAAACAAGAAGCTAGTTGGGAAGCCATGAGCAGTAGCAGCACTGGCCATTCCACCTCTTCTTTGCTTAGCTGCTCCACGACACTTCGCTTAGTTGGCGTTTAATCCAATCCTCTCCATTTTATTTGGCTATACCACTAAATAAAATAATCTACTTAATTGTCACAAGATTAAAGTTGATATTTAATACTCCATTAAAGAAGAATGCACAATATTTAGGGGAAATAATCAATATACTTTTATTAAGGGAGAGTAACTTAGTAAACTGTATTTTTTATTTATGATTTTTTAATGAACGTGAAAAAATATGGTTAACGTATATTTTAAACAATCATTGTTTATACCAAAAGACACCTATTTTGCTTTTATGATTTTGGTGTAGGTAAGATTTTACCTTGAAACGACAATACTGATTACTTGTTAAGAAAAAGAAATTTTTGTCAACATTAGGTATTTGGAAGGAAAACAGATCATTTTTGCTTATGATTTTTTAAGATGTTTCAAATTTCTAAAGGGCTATGAAACTTTCAGGTATAACAACACTTCAGTTTCCAGATAATGTTTCATCAAAGCCTTACAGCTTTAATACTAATATACATAAGAAAAGGTCCCAACTGGACACAAGTTATTTATGAAACAATAACTCTTTGGAATCTGGAAAAAGAGGCCAGTTCTCATGTCTAGCTGCATTACTACTATAATCACATCTACAAGAATTCACTAGTTTGGCTGAACAAATCGGTTTTCTGTGATCTCGAACCCTGGAATTCCTTGCCTTGCTGCAGAACAAAAAATCCATTTCCTAAGAACAGTTTTCAGTAAATACTTACCTAAGTGATGTGCTGCTTATAGCATCTTCATGATGAGCATTACCACAAATAGAACTTGTGACACTGAGTTTTCTTAAAAAAGAGATGGACTTAATTTCTACAAGTTAGCTGCCTCCTCTGCACCAGCTGCATCTACGGGTTCCTTAAATTTTGCCTTCTCACTAAGCTGTTGAAATGCATTTACAAGATTTTGAAGTCTTGCAACAAACTCAATTAACAAGGAAGTAAAAGTGGACAATGACAATGGACATGCACTTTCAAATGTACGTACTTCACGTTCATTTAAAATCACGTCTCCAAGAATTGAAAGTCGTGAAGGCCACACCATCTGATTGAACACATTTCCAGAGGAAGACATTTGTGCAGCAGAAATATTCATACTTGAATTTGGATTATAAGTATCCATGTGTTTCAATGTATGAGCAGACCTTAGATTGAGACCTGCTTCACTAAGGGAGTTTATCCCAATGCCTTTAGGTTCATTGTCTTTCAGTTCCTGAATATGTTCAGGATCTTCAAACTGGTTAGCTTGTTTTGCATTTTCCCAGTTCTCCACCTGAACCAAAAGATAAGATTTTTGGTCAATCAACAGTTGTAGATCCTCGGCAGCTTCATGAACTTCTTCGAGAAGGTCTCTAGGGCTAAGTTTCTCCATTTTTTCAACTTTGTCTCCAAGATGTTGCAATACTTTAGCTCCTTCAATCCCAACTCTCTGGATCTCCTTGCAGAAGATTTGCCTCAAATCAGATGCTGCCTACAAAAGGAAAAATTGCATAAACTAATATGAAACCATGAAGCCTAAAGTCTATAAATCATTTTCTCAGACTCCTCAATGAGTAGACTGGCATTTTTTTTTATGTTTATTTATTCCGAAGAATCTATATTTGGAATAGATAAAAGTATAAAAACATATGTTTTTAGTAGTAAAAATGAATCACCTAATTCAAACAAGTCCACGATTTTAAATGCATCTGCAATAAAATAGGATGACAGTTTGATAATTGATGTGCAAGTGTTATGCAGGAGTTGAAGATTGAAGCTTTACCTGTATTTCTGAAAGAATACAGCTATGCATAGCCATGACCATGAAAGCGCAATGCCTCAACGCACCACTGACTTTAACATAATCAGCCCACGGATAATTGAACATCTTGTAACGGCCATGAGGGGGTTCCCATTCAGCAAAAGTTAGCTGCACCAGGAATATTGAAAATTAGTAATAAAAGAAATAGTGTAATTTCCCAAAAGTTACCAGCTGTGATTGCCAATGAAAATATATGTGTACCAGAGAATCCTCTTGGCTTGTTGACTCCAAAGCGGCCCTGTATCCGCTATACACAGGGTCATCAGAGGCCTGGTAAACAAGAATTTTTGATGGTATCCGATCATATTCAAGACATTGCAAATATCCATTGACACAACCTAACAAGAAGCGTTACAGGTATTCAGTTCAGCAGTAGCCTGGAGATAGCAAATTCAAAGACAAATTGAAGAATATTGAGGAAATTCCTCACCTTCCAAAGAAGTAGAAACACGTTTAAAATTCTTTACCACCAATTTGTGCAAATCTTCACCAGCCCAAATAGGGTAGAGGCCAACGTTTACAAGCAAACAGACACCAGCACCAACTCCAATTAGCAACAATCGTGAAACAGCTGCGTGAAAAAAATGTGAAGTTCCGGATACCAGCACAATACAATATGTCAACAAGAACACCCGAAATCCATATTCATATTGCTTCATTGCAGGATACAATTTCAAGTAAGTTGCAAGAAAACCTGAAAATCAAAAGGGTAAAGTAATAAGACCAAAGCTGCACACAAGTACAAGGAGAGGAAGTGACAGGTAAAAATCAGATATGCATTAGTCTCAAACATATGCAGCAATTCATCTTACTTGATTTGGACCATGTAGTAACCATGTACAAACCTGCTTTCAATTTTATACTATGCATTATTCGTGTTATTGGATTGTCCATTTAATGGTTATGCATAAGAGAAGAAATAGGTGGTAGGTAATTCTAGTTGGTGCTTCTCTGGTATGTTATAAGTCATAGTAAAAGTGGTTATGGAGAAGATTCGCGACTGATTCTTAGACTTCTATATTTCCTTTTCCTCTCTAGTCTGATCTTATCATTCTACTCGCAGCAGCAAGAAATCCATTTTCTTAAATGAATAGAATGACTGACACTTCAACAGTTCACTTCTAAGTTTCGAAATGAAATTGTACCCTACGTGCTGAAGTTTCTCACACATCATGAATAATGCAAAAGTAAAATTTCAAGGATATTCTTGATGATGTAAAATTCGAGAATTCAATCGAGACCTGCAATAAAAATGCTGACCACAATCACAACCTCATGCCATTCTCCAGCCATAACAGATAATTCAGCAATGCCTACAGCTAGTCCTGCGGCAGACAATGTCCCCAAAGCCCTGTTGAATCCTTTGCTGAGTGTCGCACCTAGCATTTTTTTATAAATCAATTAGATTATGGATATCAGCTATGAACACTCATCCACTAAAAATAAACAAATGTTACTTATCAGCATACATTTATGTAAAAGAACAATGGACAGTTAAAGTGTCACATCAATTTTATGATAACGGTTTACTACCCTGCATAAACATGAGCTATAAATTAACCATGCCTCAATCCCAAACCAGTTAGGATTATCTGTATAAATCGATGAACACTCTGCTCTATCAGAACTTGTTTCATTCCAATACTAAATAATTTGAATTCCAGAGTACATATTAAATACCATAATCAATACAAATCCACTTTAACTATTTGGATCTCAATCTCAAGTATTTCAGGTTGGCATTATTTAATCATTAATTTGGTTCTATTTAGGCTCATTTGTCTCTAATTACTTGAACGCGACCACATTTAACCTATCAATAATATTCAGCATTCCACAGTATTCAAGCCCATTTCATCTAAATACTAAATAATTGGAATGTGAAACAAAATTTGAATATACCTATGCTGAACTCGAATACGACGACAACAGTGAGGATGGCCCAAATGGAATATGTACCAATATAGGATAAGGGCTCTTTGAAGAAAATGATAACCGAAACAAGGGAAAGAGCTAAACCCATTTTAGCAGAAAAAATGACCTTTCGAGGATCCTTACGACCCATATCAATTGCCTTGATCGAACCGTGTTTAACATCACTGCATGATTTCTTAATTCTATTGCATAATCGACGCCAAAATCCTTCGCGTTCGACGTAAAATGATGGATCCAATCCATACTCTGAATATTTGGGAATCAATCTCTCTTTGCTCGTTTCGTTAAAGTTTTGGCTCAATGGCGCCGCCATTTTTGGCTGTTATTTGAGATCAATTTTCATAAAAGCAACAAGATAAATTATTGTTTTGGGAATTCTTCTTTTCTTCGAACAGAAGGAAAAGAGATAGAATCAGGTCGATTTCCGAAATGTGTTTACGTATATTCTTCAATATCCAGGCTATTCACTAAACAATGATTAATTAGATGGAAATTTTTTGCATGATTTTTTTAAAGATAGATAGAAGAAGAGAGAATGATATTAGCAACGGTCAGTCATGATAGTTTCCTTCTAATGATCAACTCCACTAATTGTCTTACCAATTCTTAAATGGTCAAATTTATCCTTAAAATAGCGAAATAGAAACTTTTTAACTTAATACTCAGTAAATTAATAAACTTTTTAAGATAATTTTTCTCCTCGATTTGTGCCGGTGGAAAAATTTATTGATTTCGATTATATAATATATAATAAGATATATAAATAGAAATTAATAATTCTTTAAAATTAGAAAAATATCTAAGACAATTTAGTAAAATATAATTCTAGTGTCTTTTAAAAAAAAATCAAATCTAGTTAAAGTTCATCTCTTGCTTTTCTTATTGCATCCAAAAATTCTAGTGTTATATTTTCTGGGAATTAGACATAAGTATCCTCTAAACTATGATCAAAATCTCAAAGACATACCTAAACTTAATTATGGTCCTATTACCCCTAAACTAATTTAAAATGGAATAAATACATCACAAATACTGACATGGCATAGAGAGTGTGATGAGTGCACAAATTGGACACATGCCATTTTTTATTGGTAACTTTATAATTAGTTAATACACATATTTATTGATAATAAAACTTATATATATTTAATTATTTTTTATTTCTTTTGTTATAAAATATTTATTTTAATTTCTTTTCACTTTAAACTTTTTTTAAATAATTTATTATCTTTTCACTTTTAATTATTTTAAAAAAAATTATGTGTATTTTAATCAGTGTTCTTTAATTTTTTTATGTTTTATTTGATTTTCTTCACTTATTTTGATATTCGTTCAAAATTAACTTATTTTAAATACAAGACATTTGAAATCAAATCAAAACGAATGACAAAGAAAATAAAATTAATAAAAAAATAAAAGAGAAAAAACAATGAGTGTAGGTAAGAAAAGGTTTCGATACAAGATATAAAAAAATGTGTATTAACTTAATTTAAATACAATTTAAAAAAATTAAAAATTTATTTTTAAAAATAAATAAAAAATAAAATAATAAATATTTACACACATGGCGGGCGAGTGGGTACAAACACAACCAACTTGGGTGGTCGAAGGTGTCACATCAGCACAAAAGGTGCACAAAATACGAAAAAATGAGTTCAGGGGTAATAACATCTTAGTTAAGTTTAAGTGTGTCTCTGAGATTTCAGTTATAGTCTAGGGGGTACTTATGTCATATCTTGATTTTCTGCGCAAAAAAATTGTGAAGAATTTTAGATGCGATAAGTGTTTCCTTACACGTAACTGATTCTAAAGCTATTGTATCGTCTTCAACTTCATTATCAACATTGTTTTCTCTAATACTCCATTACCCACAATTTCTTCTAAACACTAAAGCTCTTACATGTATCATTTTTACCCAGATAATCCAACAAACTTGCGATAATCAAGATCATTAATCATGACCTCAAATTTATAAATGTCTTTTTCATAAATGGGTTCACTTAAAAATCATTAAGGCTTCATTAGACCTCGAAAACACTTCTATCACTTAAATTATACCTCTGCAGAATAATATTATTTGTTGATAACTACGATACTAATTAGAGACATTTTACATGTCCTTAGTTAATAATTGAGGTCAATTATTGTTGTTGCAGGATAAAACTAGAAATATATATATATATATATATATATATATCTTTCCGATTGAGAACATCCAAATCTGCTGTGAGAACTTTTGTGCTTTGTTCTTTAAAGACTTAGAGCATGTTATTATTAGAACAACAAAAAGGAATTGCAATTTGAGGGCAGCGCTCTTCTTCTTAGCACCAATGTGACGCTCATTCGTCTACTCTACACGTAGCTTGCTATAGGCATTGCATGACTTCATCTCTTCAGTAACCTTGACAAGATCTACAGATGGCTTCTCACGCGCAACAGGCATGTAGGTACCATGAACTTGAGTTGCTGTAGCCAATAATCCATCGGGGGCAGAATCACCAACCTGAATGCAGTTGCAACAATTAGGAAACGAACAGGGAAAACACTTCACATATACACAATTATGTTTCCAATTACTAGCAACTACTTATCTTACCTTGATTAAAACAACTAATTTGGCCTTGTAGGTCTTCAAGACATCAGCTTGAAGCCCCTCAAGTGAAAGATTCCTGCAACGATGATCAACAACAATACCAATTGTTGAGGCCAGTTTCTTAGGGATGCCTGCAGCCTGGCAGTTCGTACTCAGAACATGCTCATCTCACAGTTAACTTTATGGAAATTAAGCAGTAAAACTCAATCAAACAAATCTGAAGTTCCTCGAGGGAAAATCCTCTACCAGACCTAACTTTCATGTTGTATTTGAGTGTCTGACCATGGACAACAGGGAGAAGAGATCCAGCAGTCTGTCAGGGGAAAATCTTTGCAGCCATCTCTTGACTTGCTGCAATTGGATTAAACAAAAAAAGGTCAGCAACCTATTAGCCATACTGGGTATATGAGAGCAAAATTAAAACAAGAAAACCAGAATTATATACCAATTATTCTCCTCTGCTTGCGTGCTGGTTGATTGAACCAGGTCTTTCACACAGATATCCATGTGCTTCTTGAAGTGCCATAACATTGTTATGCTTCATGTCTCAACTACATTGTCCAATAAGTGTTATAATTGGCCGGTGACTTAACAAGCCTTAAAGAGAATATGAGAAATCAATCAATCACCAACATCAACATATACATTTTTTTTTTATAAGAAAGGTGTCTAGGCCAGCTTGGGCGCACCTGTACTATTCATGTCATATTTGACACCCTCCCACCCTCTACCTGTGGAAGTTGATGAGAGCTTACCAGGAAGTAGCTTTCACCCTGCTGCAAACTCTGAACAACAAAACCATATTCATTAACTGGGAGTGGCACCCCAGAGGAGTGATACAAGACAAAGTCTTCGGGGCCGAACATAGCCTTCATGTCAAATGGCCCTCTGGGCACCTGTGTTGCTACTCCATTAATAAAAACTGTGATAAGCCCTGTAACAGTATGACAGTCATACTACTTCAGTAATCTGTGCTGAAACATAACTGACTAGCAAAACAGTATGCAGCTACAGTACTTTGGATGTAATAAGTGAAAAAGAAGAGTTAATGAGCAGAAGATCAAATGCAAAAGTAGAGAAAGAAGCTACAGTATGAATTACTGGGCGTACAGTAACGAGAAACGAATAGAATAACAGAATTTTCCCAGTGAATATAATCTTCCGTGCATGCCTACTGTCTTATTATGAATATCACTCCCCCTCAAGTCTGTGCATATTTTGAGTTTGTTAGGTATATAACTAACTCGATCCTTGCCTAAATTTGATAAATATGTCTCCAACTTGATCATTCTACTTCACAAATCTCGTAACAATATCTTCTATTAATTCTCATTAATAGTTGAGAATAAAGTGTTTATCAAATTCAAACATGAACAAACTAAGCTAAAGTAACAACAACAACAATAATTCTAGCAACTTGTAATTTAAAACAATGTTGCATAAATGATCTTTGGAACCTGAGGAAGAGCAATTCAAGTTAGAATTGTCTGTTGGTGAGCACAAAATTGAGGTGATAGAAGAGTTTTGATCAATTTCCATTGGACCAGAAAAGAGGAAGAGGCCATCATTTGCATTTCCCACAACTCGTCCAAGCGAAGAAGAAACAGATGAGGGGACAAAATTAGTCTGAAACTGAATTGCACTGCCAGTACTAGACCTTGCAGATTGTTCTTCATTACTGTTACTTGCAGCACTAAGGCTCGCCTGAATTTGTCGTTGACGACGGCGAGACCTTGACCGGCGATTTTGGAACCAGTAAAAGACGTTTGCATCTCCAACCGCCCCAAATTGCTCCAGCATTTTCCTGATTCTAACTGTCTCGTCTTTTCGAGGATTTACCATCCCACTATTAAAGATGGATTCAAGTATTACGATTTGATCCGGCTTCGGGTTCCACCTTGATCTTACTGTTTCATTTCTTTCACAAGACTGATTTGACGAGCTAGAGTCATCATCCATGGCGGAGTGAAAAAGAGTGAACTCAATTCAAGGGTAAGAATAAAAAGTAAACAGAAGTGACATCAAAGGGAATTCTTTAGGTATTTAAAAGCCTAAAGAATAAAGGGAGTATTATTTGGATAAAATTACTGTCCTGTCCTTTTCAAGTCTAGATCTGCCTTCAGTTCAATTGCAAAGGTGTGTATACGTACATTTTTTCGGCGTCGAGTTTTATTGGAAAAAATACTAGATTTGTCTTGAGATTTGGAATGTTTCCTTCCTAAGGGGGAATGGTTAATACTCCGTCTGTTCATAATTATTTGTCCACTTTTTTTTTTATAATTATTCATAATTACTTGTCTATTTTAATAAATCAAGAAAGAATAAATTGTTTTTATCTATTATATCCTCAATTAAATAACTAATTACTTTGAAAAATGCATAATTTTTCATCCACTTCATAATTAATAGGAGTAAAATAATAAACTTACTATGTCATTGATTAATTTATTAATAGATGTGTCAATTTAAAAGTTGACAAATAATTAGGGATGGAGGAAGTAATTAGTTCACGTGAACTACCAAAGTCAAGAATTTTGTATTAATGGTATTTAATATTCTCACCGTCTCATACCCTCTCAGTCTGATAGTACTTGTTCATTATTGACTTTGCACACTTTTTAAAAACTATAAATAGAAAGATACTTTTATTATATTACCCTTTGAATATAATGAATATAATATTTTGAAAAATATAATAAGGAAATGACTATAAATAATAATAAAACAAAATAAGGAATTAAGTATAAAATTATCCATTGATTTCATAAAATGGACAAATGTTATTGGACATCCCAAAATAGTACAGTGACAACTATTATTGGACGGAAGGAGTACTATTCTTACTAAAAATAACTGTCTCATAGAGTATTAGTTGTTTACCTTACTAAATTATAATAACATTAGTTACATTTTTCCTATATTACATTTGCAATTAATTATTTTTTAAAGTGTTCACATTTGATTGTAAAATTCTCAAAAAAGTTTTAAGAGGTGAGTTGGTAAAATAATCTACTTATTTATGATTTGTTAATATGCATGTAGAGGAAAATGATCAACTTATATGAACGGAGGGAGTATATATATAATGTGATACAAAGATATTATTTTCTTATATTTAATGATAATAGTTTAATTTAAAATACATTTTTATTCATAATAAAATGATTTTAGGGTAAAAAAAACACTTATACTATTTCAATACGATGATAGTTCAAATAAAAACTCACATTTTTAATATTTCAATTATGAAACTCAAAAAACTAGGATAGTTTTGGGGTCGGAACTTACCACACCGGGGACAAGGAACTAGCTTGCGTTACTCCGAGTCACCGACCAAAAGAGTGAAAGCCCTAGTGTTTTGGACCGGGTCGTGTCTATTGGGCTGAATGGATTGCCATTTCTGAGCCCAATAAGAATTGTCTTATTCATTCATCTCTTTTATTTCCTTTTAAACTTCTTAATTACTTCCCTTTTTCTTCTCATTTCTTTCCAATTTACTCAAATATTTTGATTTTGCTTTGTTTCTTACAATTTTGTTTTCCCTCCCAAATTCTGCTCCATTAATGAAATTCTAAACTTTTTTTTTTTTTTTACAAGAAACCCCTTTAATGGTTTCCTGTATTTTATGTACCACAAGTCAACTCATCCCTCCTGTGTGAATAAACACACACTCACAATTTTCATTCATACTAAATTTCATCGTTTTCTCTCTTTTTTTTTATAGAGATTTAAATCTATACGCTATTGGAATAAATAAATTTGCATACTATCAAGTCATTCAAATCTTAGTACAAATAAATCTTCTTAGGACTTGGAACGTGAATTTGATATTTGTCAGAGGGAAACTTTCACAAATAACCATTGTAATAAACTTAATTATGCTCCATAGCTATAATTTGCATATTTACGAGTTGTAGCTATAGTTTAAGCTGCCTCATTTGTATAATTCGCGGATTTGTATAATTCCCAGGTTTGTATAATTCGCGGGTACATTTGTATAATTCAGTTATTTTTGTATAAACTCGAAATAACGAATTTATACAATTACAAACATCAGAAGTGCAA
>JAJOOO010010483.1:0-11704 GCA_029582685.1 Solanum piurae
TTATACAAATTATATTATACAAATTCTGAATTATACAAATGCGCGAATTATACAAAACTAAAAAACTGAGTTGTATAATTATAGCTAAAAGTAAGCTGCGAATTGTAATTAAGGTAAACTATATCTATATTAAGTAATTAACTAGTATATGTTTGCTTATACGCGTAATTTTCCCTAATAATGTTGAGGCTAAAATATTTTCTTTCTTAAGCGTTTACATGTGAGAGGAAAATGAATAAAAAGATGGGCAATTCGGTAAATTAATAGGCCCAATTCGCCACATTCCTTGCCTAGGGTTTTAGAATACCCATATATATAAGAAAATGTAGCACACTTTTGCAATCTTAAGCTCTCAGCATCCTCCTCTTCCCGCCGTCGGAGCAAACCCTAGGAATCATTTGCAATGACAACAGTTCCAGGGCAACTAGTATGGGAGATCGTGAAGAAGAACAATTCCTTTTTGGTGAAGGAGTTCGGTAATGGTAGCGCTGGCGTCGTCTTCAGCAAAGAACCTAACAATCTCTGCAACCTTCACTCCTACAAGCACTCTGGTTAGTCTCTATGCCATCGACATTTCTCTTTTGCTCTTAGACCTTGGATCGAGATTTTGTTCCATTGATATCATCAGTTGGTGTTGTTATTTGCTTATCGTGATTAGGTTTAATTTTGTGGAGTACATGCATTTGTTATTTTTCTTTAGGTGATTAGACTTTTACTATTCGATTGTGAAGTTTAACATGCAATTTTCATGTAGGATATTTATGTCGTTTGAGATTTTTAAGTGCATATATACGATTTTTCTGTTGAACTCGAGTTCTGTTATGTTTGGTGAGGTCATGTATTGAATTGTAGAAGTTTTGCCTAGATTACTGAGTTGGTTTGTTGTTTGAGAAACTTTAATTTGGCATGGGTTAAATTACGGTTAAGTCAATCTATTTTATGCTTTTATGATTCTTTAGGCCTAGCAAACAAGAAGACAGTGACTATCCAGCCTGAGGGAAAAGATAAATCTGTGTTGCTTGCTACATCAAAAACCAAGAAGCAAAACAAGCCTTCAAGTTTGCTGAACAAATCTGTGATGAAGAAGGAATTCCGCAGAATGGCCAAGGCTGTAACAAACCAGGTTGAGTTTTGATTCACTTCTGTTCACTAATTTACTGGAGCATTTCCTGTGCAATTGTTTTCTTTAAACTAAATTATGCTGACTTTGCATCTTGGCAATGTTTGTCATCGGGTAGCTTATCTGCTAAAAATTGTTTGTTTGGATGCCTGGTGATTTAGTCATTAAGTTTGAGTGTTGATGATGAATTATTTTGCCTTCTTCCTATCTAATGATGATAATAACTGCTCATTCCAAGTAAATACCTTCTCAAAAATAAAGTTGCTCATTTTAAAGTAACCATTTCCTTAGTTAAACAGATGTATTGAGATTTCAAAGTTTTGTACTCTTTAAGTGTAAAATTAATTGATTTGTAGAATATGCCATTGTCCTTTATTCGTGAGCGTCTACACTTGTGAAATAATACAAGCAATTGATTATACTTAAACTTCTGTTGAAGTGGTGGTTGGTTGTTAGCTAAGAGAATTAGTTCTTCTTTTAGTGCTAAAATTACTATTTTGGTTATTGAAATGATTAATTGAATAGTCCAAGCCACAACTTTAATGATCCATATGTGGAATAATGAGGTAGTACTTTATTTGTAAAATCTCACAGGAATCAGTTCAACTGATTTGCCATTATTCTAACCATATGGCTTTCTTTTTTTCTTTGGAGATGCTTGAAAATTTTGATGTGTCTATGCTTTTCTTAAATATTAGATTACTGACTGTCTTGTCTAATATGCTAGTTGGTATTAAGCATACTGTCTTTGTCTAAATAGAAACTTCTGTTGTCTCAACTTTGTATTGTCACATTATTGTAAGAATGTACTTTAATGATTTCTCTGTACAGGTTGGAGACAACTACTACAGGCCAGATCTGAAGAAGGCAGCCCTTGCAAGGTTGAGTGCTGTGAACAGGAGTCTCAAGGTCACCAAGTCAGGTGCCAAGAAGAGGAACAGACAGGCTTAAGAGTTCATGCTAGGAAATGCTACAGTGTATGACTTGTAATGCATGGGTTTTCTCCAGTACCAAAGTTTTGTGTTTGACTTTATCTTTGTTTCTTTCTGAATTAGCTATTGGCAAGGGCAATATCTCTAGTTTTGAGTTTAAAAATGACATCCTTTATCAGAGCTTTAAAAGATTATCTACATTAATTTGTGTTCTTAGATTGGAGCTTTATCTGTTTATTCCATTTTAATTTTATACATGTGCTTAAAATTGCAAAAGTTGCAGTCGTTTTACTTGTATGATTTAGTAGTAAGTTGAGAAATCTTCAAATGATTTGCGTTGTTGAGTGACTTCTGATGCCCTTGATAAAGTGAGTTGTGGCTTCTTTGGCAAACTAGACTGTCAGGATCTTGAATTGGGGAGGGGCTTGGCATTGTTTAAACTAATTTAGCCTAGCTTTAAATTTAAAATTACTTTTTCGCAAATGAAGTATTTTTGGATAGTAATAATATTCGTCCGGCCAAAATGTTTGAGATTTGATGGTTGTTTCTCTATATCTGCCAAGGGGTATGGTAGTTCCTCTATTTCAATTTATTTGACTTATTTTTCTTTTGAATCAGTTCTAAAAAGATGAAATATTTCTATATTAAATAATAATTGGGAAACTTGTTTTTAAAATGTCTATTTTACTCTTAATGAAATAATTTATAGCAATACAAATTTCTATCATTCAATTTTAGATCATAAGTTTTCCTTTCTTTTTAAAATTTCGTGCCGAGTTAAAACCTCTAGCATAAAATGGTTCGGAGGGAGTATTCAAGTAGAAATGTACTGGTGATATTAATTTTTTTTTAGCTACAGACTAGCATTTTGCAAGGAAACTGTAAGATTAGGAAATTAGAATTTATTGAATCTATTAACACAGATTCTCTAAAAATTACTCTTCCTGAACAACTCAAAGTTAGTGGTCCTCTGTTTTTATGTCTTTTTTCCTAGCATGATTGGTAGGTAGGTTATCGGAAGAAAGTTGAAAGTTTCCTACCAAATAAAGTCCAAACGTGCAGAGAACTTGGTATTAGTTAATAGAGTTTAATTAGTTCCTTCCGTCAATTCAAGGTTGGTAATAACTATTCCTCGTAGAAAGAAAGAAGAAGCTTAGTAATTTATGGCTTTGCACCTGAGAATAATGAACACCAATTTAACACGCTTAAACGGAACTGGATAATTGACTAGTAGCACAAACCCCCTGCAGAATACTTTGAAAAGTCTATTGTAGACAACTGTTCCTTGCTACATACGCTTGGAAACCTCTGGTTTCATTTCCCTTTGGTATAAAACAGACTAACCCACCCTCAATTAAAAAACAAATATCTTCATTCGGGGGATCAGTTGATGGAAAAGGATTCCATTCCCATAGAAGCAGCTGCTTCATGCAGCAAAGGGAAGCAGATTATGAAGAGCGATGAAGCTGCAGCGAAGCGTGGGCGCTTCAACAGCTGCTTCTCCTTCATGGAAATCTCAATTGATCCTGGAATGAAGTCGTTGAAACATCTGGATTCTAAGAAGTTCAAGGAAGAAATCAAGAAATGGGCTAAAAGCGTGGTCTTTTATGCCCGTCAAGTCAGTGACCGTTTCGGGAGCTCTCGTCGTTGATTCAACAGTGAGATATTAAGCAAATCGGCAGAGTATTGTTTGAGAGGACTTGCAAAATCAAAGTGCATACAAATTATAAGGGTATGGACAACAATGGAAAAAGAAAACAGCTGTGTCATACATGCAAATAAGAAAAAGAACGGACTGCTTTATACAATCATGAACTCAATTCTGTTTTGAGTTTGATAGTTGGGATCATCCATTTCACTGTACATAATTTGCTCAATACAAACATGGACTCAATCTGTAGCATCTTTTTCGAATTTTTCTTTTTTCCTCTTTCTGATTATATTCTCCAGACATGGATTTAAGAGGTTGTTTTTATTTCTGTTTGTTGTCTTTTTTTCTTTTCTTCCTCCTGGGGCCTAATCAATCATATAATAATGATTATAAGAAAGTATATTTGATGGACTAATTGTCTCCGCATCATTGAGCGTGAATTAGCATTACTTTAGCCAAATGTCTTCCGTAGACGGACTCTCTACATCCACAAAGTATGGTAAAGTCCGTGTACACTCAACCCTCCCCAGCTTACCTATGGTATTATATTGGGCATGTTGTCTTAGTATCACTGAGCATGAATTACCCATGGAGGTGAGTACGAACATTATTAACGAATACTAGGAAATGATACCTAATCTAGCTGCTGAATCAAATACGTAACTTACTTACTTTCAAGGAAGAAAACTGCACTTTACACTCTCTTGCCAAACTGGCACCTAAGGGTCCACTAAGATGAAACTCACTCGTTGCACAGTTTTACACAGCTCAAAATCTTCATATATGCTCCGACATCTACCTTCAAATTTCGCTTTGAAGAATGAAGGTGAAACTGTAATGTGGATAGGACGAACATGTCACTCTTTAAGTCCTTCAACCTATCACTACTCATCTTTTTTTAATTCAGCATGCATCTTTTCACCAGAAATGCTCCTTAAAAGCTGTCTGGAGCACATATCATGTACATGAGTTGCGTTCTTCATCCTATTAGCTTTTATCCACGCCGGCTCCTATTCAAGATGTGGGAAATGAGCAGCGCTCGTTAGTTACAATGCTACATGTATTCTCTGAGATTGGTATAGCTACTAAGAGTCATACCTCTGGAACAATGCGTGAGAACACAAATTTTAAGAGCAGAAGTACATGTTCCATAATGAGAATTGCAGCAATTCCAGGCGATATTTTCCATTTCCCCTCATGATCATACAGGCATACGAGGAGAATGCAGTTCGTACATATTGACATGACAATCAGAAACTGAATTTCAAGAGATTAAGACATTGCAAGAACAAGCTGTTAGCAACCAAGAGTTTGTATAATTGGGTTCAGCAAAAGAAAAGGGCAGCACATACCTGAAATATGTTTAGCCAAGCTCCAATTGTTGCATCAGGACGTGGAATGGGCCTTCTTAACATGGCAAGCAATTTCAGTGCATCTGTTCTTATCTCTGTTATGTTGTTCTGCAAAAGCAAAATTGAATTTGGCACCTTATTACTCTCATTAAAAACAAAATAGTAAACGATATTAAAAGAGGGAGGGGCCATGTGCATTATGTACCAAAGTAGCAAAGGCAAAACCAAGAGGAAATGCACAAGCAAACATCATGATCATGCCAAATTGCAAAGCCAATTCCAAAAAATCTGCAATTATTAAGAGTTCCAATTAGCTACAGGTATGTTAAAATAGTTGCGCAGTTGTAATAATTCAAACAGGGACAATGTTATTAAAGGTGTTCAATAAAATTAAAATTCATGTAGGATCTTAAAAAAGAATAGGAAGAATGGATTACCATCGAAAAGTCCGTCTTCAAGCTCCTCTCCAATACTAGCAGAATAATCAGGTTTAAGGTACTCCTTTTCTACTCTAGACATGTATTGGGTCTTTTCCGAGGATGTTCCTTTCTCACGGTTTCTCTTGTTTCTTCACATTAAGAGATATATATCAGATGGACCATAAAGTAAAAAAAACAAATAATAAACCAGAGTAAATTAGCTCTTCAATTAAATCCTGTGCAGACCAGCCGAAATGAAGGAAGTGCCTTACCCCACAGCTCTATATTTCTTTAAGCTGTATTTTAAGTATGGTAGAGAGTTCTCCAACATATTCTCCAGCACCTGTGAAACAGTAACATACATTATAAAGATTCAGATGACATATGTGAAAGAAAAACACTTCCATCTACCTCTGATATAATTAGACGTTGGATGAGAACTTGGCGAAGTGTCATAATGTTGCGGTGCAATAAAGCATGATAGAAGATTCCAATGTAGGATTGCATGAAGTAAAGGCCAAAAACCTGCACAAGACAACAAATTCTCAATTAGGGGCTAAAAGTCGGGATAAATGAGAAAGAAACAAAGCTTCTCATAACCACCTTGTAAACCCAACTGTCAGCTCTCCGTTCTATGTTTTTGTTGTTCTCATATTTTACAAGCTTCACTGATATCTTTCCACCAATTTTGTTGAAGTACTGAATAGTAAAGAGGTATACAGCTGTCAGACAAAACCTGTAAGAAGCAGAAAGCATTTTATATTTGTATGTGGCAGACTGAAGTGATTAAGAACAGAAAGGCTATGTTAATATTAACTGTGAAGTCTGCAAAGATTTTGAAATGGATAGGCAAGAAAATTGGAATTATTTGGAAGACAACTACTTTCTTGGGGTTAAGACCAACATTTTGAGAGTGCAATCTGCATACTAGGATATCTAAATCCCGGAAGGTGAATATAATAGAAAAGTTGAACAAAATATTGGCAGGTTGTTTTATGAAATAAAACTGCATGTTGGCATGGCATAAGAATTTCAATGGCAAAGAAAAAGTACTACTTAGACATTCCAAAGCTGGTAGAATTCTCGGCTCTAATAGAACATGAAGTAAAGTAGGACATCGAATAAATGAAATAAAGGAGTAACAATCAAAATAACTTTTAGCAATATAAGTATCTCTCCAATAGTATCAAAAACTAGGTAATACATCAATATACATGATGTGAAATACGCCGCTGAACTGGGATACCTAAAAGCAATGCATCCTGGATTATTTACATTAAGATGAATGCCAACCATAGGATCTTGACGTGGAATCTTAACCATCAACGTGAAGATATATCAGACACTGGGATGATATTGGGACTTCAGACATAAGATAGTATGTTTTTCCTTTCTTATTTTATAAGCAAAAAATGATAAAAGTTGGTAATTATAGATAAAATATGTAGTTATGGACAAAGTCCTCTAATGTCATAGGTAGAAGAATATAAAGTTGCCTACTTTGATACGTCAGACCTCAAAACCTCATAGACATGAGCAAAAGCCAATTCAAAAGGCAACTGGAGACATATAATGCTCAGTATAATCATGGCATCATTTCTGAATCTCATGAAATGACCAAGCCATTCCTCTCTTTGGAATGCTTCTTTTCCTCGTGGTTTATCAGTTTTGTCAGCTCCCTGTTTCTTCATGAGCTCCACAGGGGACTGAAACTGATACCATTCACCTTCCAAGTATTTAGATTCATTGTCTACAGCCGGATAATTCATCTGCCACCTGCACTCCAGACAGTTAAATACAAACGAAAAGACGTCAATCCAAATAACTTCAATAGAAGATAGAAAAGATGTGAAACAACCGGAATAATCATGTTGAATGTGTCACCTGACAAGAAGCGCTGAGTTTTTACGTTTCCAGAATTGGAAAAATAACACAGCCCAAGAAATTATGCTTATGAAGAAAGCAGAAAGGACAAACAACTGCAAAGACCTGGAGAATATATAAGAACTTGTTCAAAATCAGAATGAAAACTAAAACAAACTTTGACAGTAAAAGGAACAGAAAGTGCGATTGACCTACCCAAAATCCACTAACTGCACTGTAAGTCCAAATGCAGCTGGGAAGAGCATCCATCTTGTGTACATCCCAAGAAATGCGAAATAGGAAGCTATCTATTGTTGACATTATGTATTGGGTGTTAAACAAGTAGAAAATGTGCATCGTAGAGAACATTGACACAAATAGCAGTGGATCACATCATGATTAGAGAATGGAAAAAGACTCGTCCAAAAACCTCACCTTCGTTCCATAATAGTTACAAATATCATCTATAGGTTGCACAGTGAAGTCCCACCAGTTCAATGCCCAACTTCTTAGAAGCTGCTTCCTCTTTGTTTCATCTGCAAAGTAAATTTTAATCTTCTTTGGATGTTTCTAAACCACTGTTAACTAGAACATATCAGAGAAAACGTACCATGCACAGGAAACACTTCTTTAACAATGCCCATTGACTCCAATGTTCGCAAAAGAGGCTTTCCTGGTTCCCAATGCACCTCATTTCCATCAGACTTTAATATAACTGTTGAGGTGCTTGTGTTCACCTGCAATTTTGGACTCAGCAAACATGAACTTGAATTATGGGACAATTAAAGAGCACTGGAAAAGACTGGCAATTAAGATACAGACGAATACTTTTTGGAATAAATTAAGACACATCAGATTTATTTGTGATGAAGGAAATAATAGTTGCAAAGATAAGACAATTAAAGAGCACTGGAAAAGACTGGCTTCAGACTTGCCTAATCTGATATAGACAATCAAATGAATGTGGGAATAAACTTATGCATCCATTAGGACAAGTAACCACAAGATCTAGAGTAGGTTAGGATTCCAGTTAACTCACAATCCCATATATTATGTGACGGTAGCAACAGTAGCGCTCAAACCAACTAAACAAGGAACCATCTGGTTGCCTTTCATATGCTTCAACCTCATCCCAGTGAAATTGCAAATCCACTCCTGAAACCAAAATTGTGTGTTCAGAAATAAGCAAAAGCCTGCAATTTTTTTGGATAGGTGCATCAGCCAGTAATTACTCAGATCATACATACAAATGAGCAACTAGAGATAAATCTAATGAGGAAACAATTTAATGATTATCACCGATATGAGTCCGTTTCTTCAACTGCAACTCTGCTGCAGCCTGGCCAAGAGTTTTTAATGGCGCTCCCAACTGGAAAGAAGAGCTTAAGATCATGTAATTTCATATGCAGAATTCAGAATAAACCAGCAAGAAGGAGATATCTTTTGAGTGACCAGACCTATTTTGTTACATGAAGTCATGAACCAAGTATGTATGTATATATATATATATATCATGCCCATAACGGTATTCACTAATTAAAGAAAATTATAATCATAGAAAAAGGGACAGCCCACATAGATATGTATACATACATAGACATTGGCAACTTATTCTCTTTTTTTGGTTAACCGTGGTGTCCGAGCCATCTTGCACTCACTTCAACTAATTCTATGGGATATTTGTTAGTACTATGTCCACCAAGGCTAGGACACATGGGAAGAAACCTAGTATTGTTTGCCTGTCCCCTTTGGTATTTGAACCTGAGACCTCATGATTCTTAACCCATTTCGTTGACCACTAGGCCACACCATTGGGTGCACATCTATGACTCTTCAAGCATTGCCTATCTTGCTAATTTTTTTAACAAGGTAAAAGAACCTAACATGTTATATGCTATCGTTCAAACTTTTTAAAGTAAGGATACACTAGTTCTTAGCTCGTGACAATTGAGAGTGTATGTTCTCAGTCTCAAGGTCCAAAATTCAGTTCTAAAGTTTTGGGGTCCTTTATATCCCCACAAAGAAAGACAGTATGCCTACCACCCTAACCTATGTGAGCCAAGCTTAATACTATGTCGATGCTGTTCTTACAAGCTTGTTTATCATTTCTGTTGCCACTAAGAAGACAAGTACACTGCAAAATTCCTACTAAAACTGGAGCATATCAGCAGGGCAGCTGCAATCTATTTCAGTTCTCACCCATGACCATGAGCCATGAGTCCTCCATCCATTCAGGGATATCCGATATAATTGTTTATTGTTACACACAACAATAACACCATACCCAGTAATAATCCCACAAGTGGGTCTGGGAGGGTAGGAGGTACAAAAACCTTACCTCTGCCTTTGTGGGGTAGAGAGGTTGTGTCCAATACATCCTCAGCTCAAAAGAAAGAAAAACGAAGCATGTTTGCAAGTAAGAAAGTGACTTCGTAGAGGGGAAAAGGAAATGCAGAAAGATTCATTTGGGTTTACACGTTGGTTAGCTAGAATTATGAAAACTAAAACAAAATGTAAACTAAACAATGGTGATTTCTCTAGCAGTACTATTCAAACAAAAACAAAAATCAAACTAGTAATTTACTAATGAAGAACGATCTCCTGTAAAGCTAAGCGCAACCGTAACGTTAACCAGAGTATATGACAACTGACTTTAGAAGAAGAAAGTTGAAACGCACCCTGAGGAATTCATTCTGAAGGCCAACAACTCTATCAACAATCAATCCCGCTTTTCGAAATTCATCAACGAGAACCTCAATACAATCATCAGTTTCATCTCCATCCTTGTTATTTCCTGAACTCTTCGGAACCACCACGCCAATTTCAAAGGCGACAGTTTCCAAATCGTCCGCACCAATATTCTTATTCATTTCCCCAAAAAACTCCAACAAGGGAAAACGTGAATCCCCGCTGAAGCTAATGGAACATGCAATCAATGGAAGTTATCGAATTAGGGCGTGAAAATTGTGATGAAGATGGCTAGATAAGCGTTTTGTAGCAGAGAGAAAATGGCGGAGAAATACAGGAAGAGCAGAAGCAGGGGGCGAAAGGTGACACATAAGCTGAAAGGGTGAAGAGTAGTGGCAGAACACGTGGAGTGGGCGTTTTGTTGTTTTGTGTAACCGTTTTTAGGTGCCTTTCAGCATGAAACAGGTCAATTTTCAGGCACAATAATCAATGCTCCATCGATCACGGTGACCCTTTTTTCGTCTTTTTTAGCAAATTTAACCCGTAATGACTCAATTAGTTACGGAAAATATCACTTTATTAAATTAGTTTTTGGAGCTAACTAGAGTATATTAATTCCTTCTTCTTAAAACTACTAGTTCAATACTCCCTCTGTTCCTAATTATTTATCCACTTTTTCTTTTTTAATTATTCTTAATTACTTATCAATTTTGATAAATCAAGAAAGGACAATTTTCTTTTATATATTATACCCTCAATTAATTACTTTGAAAAATATAAAACTTTTTGAAAATCTTAAATTTTTAATTCATTCGCTCTATAATTAATTGAGATAATATGGTAAACTTACTATGTCAATAATTATTTTTTAATAGGTGTGTCAATTTAAATGTGAACAAATAATTAGGGATAAAGGGAGTACGAACAGTAAAACTTACTTGTCTAACAAAATCATTCATTTGATTATTGATTAGAAAGTGAATTTTTCATGTACTTTTTCTAATTTTATCCTCGCTAGTGAACTAATATTATATTTAGTAGAGTATTGAATGAGATTTATCCAAGATAATATATGTATGACTAAGATTACTTACGCCTTTTTTATATAATAATATGCAAAAAAAAAACTTTTTAACGAACATGTTGTAAACTTATTGAGTAGAATTGTACTATTTGGTAAATCCAAGTAGTTTTTATGACATATAAAAAATTATTAAATCAAATAATTCATATAAAAAGAGAGATAGATAAGGAATATAGAAATTTGAAATGTTCCATCACAATTCAAAGTGATTATCATTTTTATTTGAACGAAATGATGTAATTATAATCTTCTCTTTTTGATGTGGTAACAACATTGTATAAAAAATAATGAGTGTTACAATAGCAACTGGTGACCTCCATGCTCTCTCATTATCTCCAGAACAAGTTGCTACTGGGAATAATGATGGCAGCGAAATTATTACCGCCGAGTATTTCTGCCGTTTGGCAGAAAGAATATATATTTCTTTTGGACTTGCATTTGGAGGGTGTCAACAAAAGCTGCCACTACTGCTCCTAATTTTATTTTATTTTTACTTAAAGAGATAGTATATAGTACTAGTATTAATTCCATTTGCAGAGGATTTTTCGAATTTAATGCAAATGAAGTTCATGCTCTGCCTGTATATGAGTCTTAC
>JAJOOO010010485.1:0-12885 GCA_029582685.1 Solanum piurae
CAAACCACAATATGTTACACGCGCAGACTAAAGCCCTCCAGCATAAATTGAACTACTACCGAGTAGAAAAGCAGATTCATGTTAAAGTTAAACTGCAAAAGAACTCCTATATCACTACAATCTAAGGTGATTGCTGATGGTTGTGAGAACATGTCTTATGTCAAGATGGTAGGACTGGAGAAATCAGAACACAATATATACAGTGCTCACTCGTGTACCTACATTTGACATAGTCATCCTCGCATTAAATCAATGTCAATATGGCCAGTTTGTAGATCCATCTGCCTTGAACTAGGCCATACTCCCATTGAAGAGGATGGTGCAAGATTCTGGTTCGAAAGAGCATCAGCTGGATTAACGGAATTGTCAGTGGTCTGAAGATCTGAAGTTCCTGCACTCTGTACACTTTCTGCAGCTCTTTTCTTTGCCTTTGAACTTGAGCATAAGAAGCTTCCCACTATTACCTAAAATTATGCACTTTCAGTTTAAGGCTTTGAACAGGTAAGTGAAAAGTCAAGGGTCTGAATGTGCCACAAAGTAAGAAGGCTTAGCCTCCATGTCATCAACCGAGCAAGAAGTTTTCTAGGAAGGCCAATTTTGTCATGATTTAACGATGATCACACAACTATATAAATCTAAAACCAGCCAAAGTTTTTTGAGATTCAAAGGTGCATGAAGATTAAAATGGAAGCAACCTTACAAAAAGTTTTATACAAATTTGCAAATGAGTTCACGACAGTATCATATGATGAAGACAGCCAAATACCGAATGGTTTCCATTCGAAGACATCAAATGGAGATTTCAATAAGATGGAAGGATTAAAAATGATACCTGAATTGGACTTGCTGCAATTAGAACACCTCCAACTCCACCACCAATCACGCGACCATCTGGACTAGCAAGAGAAACACTTAGACTACCAATCCTACCCCGAGATCCACCACTTTCGTTGACCAAGAATGAGCCCGATAGACATAATATCTCAAACCGTCCCTGTATGGAATAAGAACATATGCTTGGAAGTTCATTTTTGCAGAAGAGGCATGGAAAATGAGTGGGTAAATTAGGTAAAATGCAATAAAATACTTAAATCAGTACTTAACTAGATTACAAGCTCCTAATATAGAGAAAACTTTATCCACTTCAATAAGTGGTTCCCCCTCCCCCAGCCACCTAGATCCCCAAAAACTATACCAAAAAACTGATTCATCATATGGTATACAACAGTGTAGAAGAAAACTGAGAAAAGATTGGTCAACAAATTTGTAAGAGATACATGCACAATCCCAGAATCTGCAATCATAGATAGGGATAAGAAATGTCTAGTTTCCTCACTATTGCAATTTGAATGTCAAACCAAGAAAAAATGACTAGTAAATTAAAACATTTATACATAAGAATCAAGAAAACAACCTTAAAAGTCTAGGCCTCAAAATTATTAACCTATGTGTTAAAATATTTTCCAACTGGGTATTAAGGACATCAGAAACTAAGTCGCAAAGTTATTTCAGGGTTACTAACAGATCCATGTAAGGTTATTAGACCAAACAATATTGAAAACACTAATAACTTTATTTTCCTAACCATTCTCAAACAACTCAATTTCACCATTGTACCTCAAGAAAAGATAACAACTTCCTGCAGATCAGTCTAAGCTATAGACATTTATGCTCTCCATTTAGGAGATAACAACTTACTGTTATCAGCCTGAAAAATTATATTTTTTTAAATTTAATGTTAGTCTTCAGACCTCATATGTAACAGTACCACCAGAAGTTGATGGCTGACGGAGAGTTACAGTGGATATGACACCATTTGCCGATAAAATACATATTGATCTAGGCCCCTGTTGCGAAAACGACATTATTTTTGTAGTGATGTCCTGCAGGAAATGCAAATGAACCCTTCCATTAATATTGTTAGTGGCACAATTAAAACTAAAATAGAGAAGTAATTGAATGGCTGAAAGAGTACTAATTAAAGGTAAGACAGATGCATTTTTTCCAAATTGAAGTTGTAACAATGTTCTATTGCGCTCAAAGGCCTTCTGTTTTATACAAATAATTTGAGAGCACCTAGCTGCCTGTAAGGAAATGGTGATAAGAGAATTTAAAAGGTCAAAACTGCTTCTAGATCAAGTATATTACCTTCTATTTGTCAATCCCAAACATAATATGACTTTTCACGTTCAAGTTTCATCTATTAAAAGGAACCTCCTAAGCTTAACTGACTGCACATTCTCCCCAGATACTCAATTCATTAAGCCAACAATAGCTAAGAAGGCACCCATAAACTTATCAATAAATTAAGATTGCAACCCTGTAAAGAAGGATCTTGAGTTGTTTCTAGTTTTTTTGATAACCAAAAGCAAGTTTAATTTTAATTGTTTCTAGTCAATGATAAGTAAGTTCCTGCGCAATAATTAAGCATCCAAGACGTGTCAACAGTTTGCTCTCTCGTTTTCCCCTTCCACAAGCAAACTCACTCCAATCCTATCACAACCCAAAAAGGATCCACCTTATTGCATATACTCACATGTAATGATCAGTCTAAGGTCCCTAAGATATCTTGGACCAAAACTAAATGTACCACAAGTTCATTATGTTACTTCTTGCTCAAGTTTCTTGAAAGCCTAACTTGGAAAATAAACAGGGTGGGGGGTGGGGGAGAGAGAGAGTTCATTCCCATGCTCTAACAAATTTAATGTATATAAGTGACCCATAAAGCTATAATTTGCCAGCATGATAGAAGTGAGGAAAATAGATGCAATAGTAGTTTCAGTCATGCTATCTATGTGATGCTATACAATTTAATACACTCTAAAACATGTGAATCACATACTTCTCCTACAGCAATCATGATGACATGCGGTGTAAAACCAATTCCAGCTGTATTGGACAACCATCCACCTAGCAAAAGATCAACCAATTACATGACAATCAAATATAAGTCACAATTACAGCAAATCAGCCACCAAAAGCATGGCAAAGACACATCCCGGTGCAGGAAATTCGCAGAATGCTCATGGATTGAAAAGGATACTCACATTGATGATAACATTGACACTTAATAAAGGATTAGTAGAATTTTATGAAATTTCAACCTTGACTACCACATGTAGAAAGCAAGTTCAGATGCTAAAAATATCGCAACTTCTCAAGTACTCGTTTTGGTGATTCATTTTGAAACTAAATCCTGGAGACAAATTTTATGTATTTATGGTTAAAATAATACAATAATCAATTTGACCCAAAACTTGTACCCTTGAGGAAGGAAGTCTCAAATATTTTTCAAACCAGAGTGGAGGTCCACTAAGTTTTGTTACACTAGAGAGAAGTAACTGACCCAAAAAATAAAACAAGATGGCTCGTCCTTTTTCTTTTTAAGTTTTGGTTGTCACTTAAGATGAGTACGAAGGATGAAATGTAGAAAAAGTTTTGTTCCAACTTTAATATTGCCTTAACATCATTTGACCATATTTGATATGTGAGCTCATCCTAATCCCCACATAAAACACTGGTGGCCTAAATTGCAGCATGATGAAACCAAAATATATAGTTCTGAGGTTTTATAAACCACTTTAACGTGTGGTATACATTATTAAAATGCTTGAAATCTTCTTTTTATTACATGAAATAGTAGTATATTTTACTTCCTATGTGACTTTAATATGCTTTAGTGTACTTATCAGAACAATATCTATCTATCTATCTATATGAGGTATCTTTCTTGCAAGAAAAATCTGTTCACTGTTGAGGACGATACACAATGATAAACAACATCATCATGATGGAGATAGCCAACTGCAAGAAAGGAACATGCTGTGGCTTAAGAGGACTGCACAGAAGTAAGTTGGTAAAACTTCGTCAATCAGATCAAGTTCTTTATAAAACAAAGAACTTAACAAACAACAATTAAGAGTAAAAAGAAACATATTAGGTCACCAACATCAAACCACTCCAATTGTTCAGGATATATGGAAATGCAAATTGAAGGAAAAATTACCAAAAGAAGCGAGTTGCTGCTTTCGTCCAGACCCTGGTGGCCTTCCTCTACCCCTCTTCTGAGTTGGGTTTAATGACATTGCCTGAGTAGATGGAGGTGGAGTCAGAGCCAACGACATCGCCGCTTGAGCTCCATACTTCCGTGGCCTACCCCTCTTTCTGCGCACAGGCTCACCTTGTCGCATTGCAGATGATGCACCAATACTACCTCTGGGTGATATAGTTGATGAAGGATCCATTACTAGTGTTTGTGGAATCGAAGCGCCAATGCCACTAGATTGAAAGGCAATATTAGTAGGAGTTAACGAAGGATTAATGCTTGGTGATCCCTGTAAACCAGGGGCATTCCCACTCCCACTCATCCCTCTCTGCATATAGTAAGGAGAGGATCCAGGTAACATCATAGCTTCCCTTCGATCCATACATTTATTTCTTTTTTCAGAACTCCGTAAACAATATATCCCCTTTGAACAATGATTTAAATCTCTAAGGGAATGGAATCAAAGTCACAACTCTTTATTCCTAAACATGGAAAGTGGTCTTCGCAACATCAAAACCAGTAAAAGTTGCAGCCTTTGATTAGAAAATGGCACAAAAAGACTGAACTTCTTTAAATTCTCAAGGGAACTTTATTATGCACATTCAAGATCTCTTTAAAATCCAAGAATGTACTTAGCTGTGAATTTCACTTCCCAACTAGCACAAAGAATAACAACTGAAAGCTCCTTCAAGAACAAAGCCTCCCAATAAATGCAAAATCTGAAAAGATTTTAAGAGTACTGTCAGTGAATGACACAAAGTAAGTTGAGAAATAGTAACAAACTCAGCAAAATAGATATAGGGTAAAACACACTATAGTGGGAGAAGGAAAGGAAAAGAGTTCAGAGTTATTACAACCCAAGAAAAGCAAAACAAGAGGCTAAGATATGTTCATAGGAAGAGAAATGCAAGTTCAAAGCAAAAGGGTTAAAGATTAAAGAACAAGCAAGAGTACCATATCTTTTAACAGCTTGCCAAAACTATTTGAAAAGGAAAAGGGCTTTACAATGAAAACAAATGCAAAACAAACAGAGACTGAACCTGATCCATTCTTACCTTACCATTCAAAACAAACCCTTAAAACACTAAATTTCTGCACATTCAACAGAAAGAACCAAAACCCAACAGAGAAATCAATGCCATAACATCAAGAACCAGAACCCCAGTCATGAACACCTAATAAAAATCAATTCTTGTTTTGCAAACTCAATAAAGATCACACCTTTATGCTATTTTTTATGAAGAAACTGACACCATATGGATTAAAATGCAAAAAAGAGGTGACCATTTTGGGAAAAAAAGAAAGTTAAAAGCTTAGAGAGGGAAAATGGTGAAGTTACTATAACCTGTGACAAGTCCTTATCTGAAATGAAAATGGAAATGTGGGGCAGAGAGAGTTGTTTCTGTTTCAGAACTAATAGATATGTGTTGTGTCATTGTGTGGTATGTGAGAGAGAAATTGAGTGATGCCAATTTGTTTGAGCAAACAGATTCAGAAGATTGAATTGAAGAGAAAGTTAAGTATACTCTCAAACCTGAAAAAAGGCGCTGAATGGATAATGCCAATATTTATTGCGCTCAAAAATTAATTTAATAACAATTTCTCAAGCTCTGTTCATTCCCACGCGCAGCTTGTGAAGCATTGACAACCCCTTTTTTCTGTCCTCACATAATGTTCACTTTTGACCCTAAACATTTTGGTTCGTTTGATAGAGTGTATCAGAAGAAATAATGTATGTATTAGTTTTGTGTATTAATAATGTCTTATTTTATATATTTTTTAATTTATGTATAATTAATATTTTATTGTGTATTGAGGGAATATATTACTAATACATAAAAAATTATGATATGTATTAGCATGTTAAAGATTCAATTGCCCTTTAAAATCTATTTACATTTTTTATACTATATTTGTGGAGGGTATCTATGTAAAAAAATAATTAAAAAGTATGCAATGCAAGCTAGTTTTAATATACCGAATTAAACAATGCACTAAAAATTATCTCTGCCTAATTAATACAAGTATTATTAATACACTTTATTTAACATTATTCTTGTACATCCAACCAAATGATTCCTCGATTATTATAATTAGCTTACTCAAAATAAATCCTATTGTCTTAAATTCGACAGTTTAATTTATATAAATTGAGTACCTAAATATAAAATAAAATATTATTTTCTTTCGTTTGAATTTGTTTGTCTAGTTTTGACTTAAAACAGTTTTAAAAAGTAAAGAAGAACTTTGAATCTTAATTCTTATGATCTTAAACTAAAGATATTTCAAATGTACTAAAAATATCATTTAACCGTATATCTTATACATGTCATGTAAAAAGTTGAAATAAAAGAGTTGCCAAAAATAGAAAAAGACATTTTTTTAATGGATTAAACGGAAAGTAAGACAACTAAACTGAACCGAATGAGTATTAAACTCTTTTAACTCAATTTTTTTGAGAAAGTTATTGCGTGTATTCTCAAGTGTCGCACATGTAGATAAGTTAACCACTTATGCATTAACCTCAATAAATCGTACTATTTTAGGCATGTTTCAACTAACACTGATGCGTATAATTAAAGGACTGACATATTATATTTGTTTAGCTTCCTTACGTATAAAGACATTTTAAGAACATGTACAAAAATAATTTTAAAATTTAAGTCAAAAGCATTTAATTTCTATTTATTATATATTCGAGTGTTTAATTAGAACAAATTTAACAAGTTGTCTTCCCTAAAGTGTTTGTGCGGAAAAGTGAGGCGCGTAGGATGATTAAAAGGTAGGGTTCGGGGGGTTGTGAAAGGAACAATTGAGATGACGAGAGAGAGAGCAGGCACCAATTTTGGCCTCCAAATTTCACCTCAAACAACTTGGATTGTGCTACTTGCTGTAGAGCACTTGTAACACCAACTGGTCGTTTTGGTAAAGCCGCCAATAAGGATATGTATCAGTTCACATACATATCAACTCAATTCTTTCACATTACTCCTCTTTCATACTGCATGGCCTATTAGGGGTGGCGCTCCCAACATTCCTCCAGCTTGATTTCTCATTCTCTTAACTACCTAATGTGATTATTTAAAAAAAAAAAAAAGAAGTGGGAGTAAATGCATTGGACTATAATTTCTGTTGATCAGTAAGTGAAGAAAATCAATTGCAACTACAAACATGCAATGGAATATATCGAATTTGGTCAAGGGAAAAAACGAGTTTTAAGATAACATCACTTAAACGATCCATTAAGATTGTATGGGACAAACAGTGAAAAGAGTGAATCAAACCATAACACGCGGTGAGAATCGACAAAACTCTCCATGATATATCTCAAAAAGCCTTGGACATCTACCCGAGCAAGATCAGCTCGCAATGGGGCATCCAAGAGAAGATAAAATAATCTTGCATTTTATCCTAATATACCAAAAGGACAAGCAAAGAAACTTATGTGTAACATTATGTTACATCAGAATTAAAACCATAAATATGCATGTAGCTACTCCCAGAAAACATCCACAACAAAGTACAGCGGCCAAAAGTAAGTAAAAGGTTACAGGGGTCTTCGCAGCTCCAACGCAACAATATAAGCTTAAGTCATAACTCATAACTAACACAAACACAATAACCCTTGAAAACTACAGCTACTTGAACTATTTGTTCCAGGGATTCAATGAACTTCCACAACATATGTAAATAGCTAAACTAGAGAAGCTCACAAGTCACAACACAGTGCACAAACCTCTCCTTTCTCTGCTGCTCTTTATCCGACTCCCTTTTTTGCAGGAGCGGAGGATGGTTAATTAGCAGAATCCACCTATTTCCAGGCACCAGCTGTGATTACCCCAAAGAGAACTACCATTTTGAAATCAAATAGACCACAATTAACTCTTTAGTGGGCGGAATAAACTGCCACTACAAATGCTGTCACTGCTCTCTCCTGTAGTTACAAAGCAATGCACTGCCAGCAACATATCCATATCAGTTACAGTTTTGTAATACCCATTGCTAAGATCTTATTACAAGCTCTCCCGACCTGCAAATCTAACTTTGACTTGATTAAGGTGTGACAACAACACACAGAGTGTAATCCCACAAATGGTGTCCAGGAGGGTAGAGTGAATGCAGACCTTCACCCTACCTTAGGAGGTATATATGTGACCGAAAAAAATCTAGTCTACTGATTAAAGATCTTTCTAACTGATAATTTGTAGTACAGTAACAAATACAGCTTACTCGATTTCAAAAAAGACAAGATCTTTGTGAACTCATAACTGGGCAGTAATGCTTTCAAATATCAAATGACAGTACTGATATTTTTTATTTTAGAAAAACTACTGTTCCCTATCATTGACATTGTAAACAGAGAATAAGCTTGTTCAGGATATGAACTCCAAATCTCCATTGTTGTCTCCATGTTGAACTACTCAAACTCAGTTAAACATGGTAATGCCAAGACCCAAAACAATGCAGGGTAAAAGATTAAAAGCGTAAGAACACAAAAAAGAATATAGAACATGAAACATGAACAAACATCAAGTCTTTTTCGCAAATTGCAGAAGAAAGACGTAAACAGCTTCAATTTTAGTTACCAAATACACCTGAATACATTACAGCAAAATCTTATTTTTCAATCTCCATTGCTTGTGCAGCTTTAGCTTTGGCTAATGGAGTCATCCTTGTCTTCAATTTTTTCTTCCCAACTTGAAATCCATTACCACCTTTCTTCTTCTTGTCCTTACCATCCACCTAAACCACAACATCATCCAAATTACTATTGAAAAATCAAAGATTTCCAATAAAAATCATAACTTTTCTTAACAAATTAGTGAATACAAGAGAGAAATAATCGCATAATCAGCAATTAAAGAGGGAAAATACCTTCATCTTGTTCTTTTTTGCTTGTAGCTTCTTCGCTAGTTTTTCTTTCTCTTCTTTTTCCCCTGTAATTTCACCATCAATCAAAAATTAGTATCGCATCGAGATTGTAGTAACACACATAACATACGAGGGAAAGAATTATACTTCGAAGATTGAAGTCGTGCTGTTTTTTCCGGCGACCCAAATCGTTTTTCTTCGACATTTTGGCGACGGTGGCTGCTCTCTGCGATTTTCTTCCTTCTTCTATCAACAAACAATACCTTAAACCCTAGGGCCCGTTTGGTTTAGAATATTTTTCTACGAAATTGTGGGTCGCTTTTATTAGTTGCATTGTCCTTAGTTCGTCTAACGCCTTTAATTGGGTCTGTCATAGATTAGGTTAAATCTTAGTGGATCGTTTGGTTGATGGGATGAGTTATGCTGCAATAAGCTATACTGAGATTATATTTTATTGGTTGTTTGATTTGTCATATTTAAATAATATGTATGACATAATTTTTAAGAATAAGTTGTTTATTTATAAAAATATTCTGCATTTTATTTAGTTTTTTTTTACTTTCCCTGCAAGTTTCAGTTATTCACTGTTAAAAATAAAATTTTCATCTTATTTAGCGTAATATTTTTGTGTGTGCTCTCAGAATTATGTTATGTGTTTTTAAATATAAAACATTCATCTAATTTAGCTTAAAAATAAAACGTTCATCTTAAGTTTGTTAAAGTAAAATAGATTTTATTGTTGATGACACTTCATTTAAGCACATATCACTCATATATTGTAAAATATTAAAGTTATCTTCATTTTAATTGATATATAAAATACAAATTTTCAAGTGATTAAAAATCATTTAATTTAAAACTAGTAAAATTACCCGCACTTCGCGCGGAAATTTAATACCACAGAATTTATAAAATAATACTTAAAATCTATCAGTCATTAAAACTAAAACATTATATTATCTTACATACAAGATTACGTAGTAACAAAATATAATAATTTAGTAAAGGAAAATGAAAATTATTACATCTTCTCATTTATCCTTAATAGCATAAGCATAAATTAATGACTGTAAAAATACATACCATGATTTGTAACGTAAGCAATGATGTCGGTGAGCCACTCAACAGAAGCAAAATACACAAATATTTAATTGTGAAGAAGAAGAAGAAGAAGAGGTTCAGAATTTTCGTTGTTTTAAAATGAGAGGAAATCCCTCTATTTATAGACAACAAAGGGTAGTGTGAACAAATGCTATTGTGTCTTATCAGAAATGTTACAACTATTTGAAAAAATTACAACCCTTCGAAAAAGTCACAACCTTTCATAAAGGGCGCAACTTTTCATAAAAGTCACAATTTTTCATTAAAGTCGCAACTTTTCATAAAAGTCGCAACTCTTCATTAAAGTTGCAACTTTTCATAAACGTCACAACTTTTCATGAAAGGGGAAGACTAGTTTTGGAAATAAATAAATTAAAAGAGAATTCTAATTTGTTGTGGCGTCACGTAGGCCGACCTAAGGTTTTCTTATATATATATATATGATATGTAATTGAATAGTGGAGTGAACATTTTAAGATAAATCAAAATATAAATAAACATAAGAATTAGTCAACTAAATTCAACCTACAATATATTCATAAATAAAATTATATTTATAAAGTGTAATTTTTTCATGGAAAAATATATAATCATAAAAATAACGATTAATGAAGGTTGTGAGTGTTATTATAAATGATATTAAATATTATTTGAATATACATGTATTTAAAAGTGAGTTATAAAAGAGGATTTAAGGAGATACTTTTGTTATTTTACATTTTTATCTTGGGATAAGTCATCCCGGGATTTGTATTTCATCCATAGGTAGAAATAATTCATCTCAATCATAATTATTTATCCTGAGATAAACTATCTCATACTTTGCAACCAAACAAATAATTGAGGAGTACTAAAAACTTATCCCAAGATTATTCTTTCTTATCCATCACACCAAACGATCTCTTAGAATTATGCAGATATTAGTGGAGAAAACTTATAGGTTTTAAATTTAAATAAGGCAAATATCAAAAATACATCTAAGCTATCTCTTTTTCTTTTTGAGTTTGATATATAAACTATTGAGAGTGTGAGTTTCATATATAAGCTATCACTCATTAATTTGAGAAACATACATTAGTGGTGTGTGAGATACACTCTCTGTTTAATTTAAAAAATATTATCGCATGACATTTCTCATGAACAAATATTTCACCTTAACATAAATTAAATAAACTTTTAGTATTAATTAAAAGTTAAACGCTAAAATATTACTATCTCTCAAAAAAAATAAAATTAAAACATTATTCTTATTGATTATGCATTTGATTCACAATGTGATTATGTGAATTCAAAACAAAATTTGATTGGCCGAATGGAACATGTTCCTATAGAGGCTCTAATCACATTGTGAATCCCGTAGATTTTGATTAACCGAAGGAAAACATGTTCCTATCACAACTTCTTGATTCACAAACTATAAATAGGGGTCCTCATATTTAAGAAAAGAGATCAAAATTCTAACAAGAAGCTAGAGAGTGAGCTCGTGGATCAAAAACTGCATATTATAAGTTATAAGTTCAAGAATTCAAGCTACAAGTTCAAGAACGATCAAGATCAAGATCAAGACCACCGAATTCAAGAACAAGCACGAAACCCTTGAATTCAAGTAAAGTCAAGATCAAGATAAAGTTCAAGTTCAAGTTCAAGAACGATCTAGATCAGGACCACCTGATTCAAGAACAAGCTCAAGACCCTTGAATTCAAGTAAAAGTCAAGATCAATATAAAGTTCAAGTTTAAGTTCAAGAACGATCAAGATCAATACCATCGGATTCAAGAGCAAGCTTGAAGTTCTTGAATTCAAGTAAAAGTCAAGATTAAGATAAAATTCAAGTTCATTGAAAATTCAAGAACAAGTTCCAAAGCCCTTGAATCTAGGGGTGGCAAAACCAAGCTCAACCCATCCAATCTGACCCAACCCGTTTAGGTTGGGGTTGGTTATTGACCCGCCCATTTGTTAGCTCAACCCATCTTAACCCAATCAATTTCAACCCATTAAAAATTGGGTTGATATGTAACCCAAATTGATTTTTGAGAAATCTTGTCGAAATATTATTTAAAAACTTTTTTATTTTATTTTATATGTTATAATAAAGAAAAATAATAATTTTATTAGGTACTAAAAGCTTATAAAATAACAAATAAAGCTATTAAAACTTAGTAAAAATTGGGCGGGTTGGGTTATGACCCGTTACTAACCTATTACCTAACCCGTTTTGACCCAACCCATTTTAGCCCAAACAAATTTGGGTTGGATTGGGTCTTGACCCGTTTATTGTCTTGACCAATTTTGACAAGCCCAAATTTAACCCAAGCCGCCCAATTGTCACCCCTACTTGAATCCAAAATCAAGTTCAAGAACAAAAATCAAGATCAAAATCAAGAGTCCTTGAATTTATATCTAAAATAATAGAAATTGTAACACTCATATTCAAAAACAATAAATATGATTGTTGCATAATTTTCCGATCTTGATTATTATTTTCTTGACTCTAACTTTATTGTCTACAAATATTTATCATAATAGAATTATCTCATAACTTCTGGAAAGATACTCTTTCATCACTAAGTGTAATGAACTTATCTGGAAACAAAAAAGGAAAAATTACAGAAATCTCACATTTTAGTTTACTTATTACCATTATCCCCTATAAGTTTTATAAATTTTCAAAATTCCTCATTTTCGCGTATCAGATTAGTGTATCTCGCGCATCAGATTAATGTATCAGCGCTTATATTATTGTATCTCGCGCACTTATATTATTGTATCTCGCACATCAGATTAGTGTATCATGTATAAAATGTACATCAGATTAGTGTATCATGTATAAAATGTAATGTATCTTACTTAACAATTAATGTATCTCG
>JAJOOO010010487.1:0-15220 GCA_029582685.1 Solanum piurae
ATAAGACAGTTCTGGCAGCATGGGCAAGCCGATGTATCATCACTTAGGCTCATAGTGGTGGTTTTCGGTTAGAGAAACTCCCACAGTATTATATTACTCTACATGTAAACTAAATTATTATTTCATTTCTTTAACAAATTGAGTTGCTACCTCCTGTTTTAAATGCTTTGTATAAAGTGCACCTTTATTGTTGTTTTTACTTTGCATTTGAGTTGAGTTATTCATGAGTTGGGTAATGCCAAGGTAAGTGTTCCTTTTAGATTCCTTTCAAGCTTATGTTATGTTTAGTTTTCCCCTCGCATACTCATACATTCAATGTACTGAGTTGGGACATCGTCAAAGTTTCAAGTTGTGACTCACCAATATCAAAAAATCTCATGCTCACAATACTTGCTTCCAATGCAAGTTCAAGCTCAACCAAAGTGTTCAAATGCCCTCACACAAGGAATGATTCCAATTGCACACACAAATGTTTAATCATTTAAAGTTCCAGAATCAAATGCAGTGCTCACTCTCACAAAGAAGAACACAATGCATGCTTTCACCCATAGGTTTGCCCGTATTTTCCAATCAACATTTGTTTCGGCTTACTAAAAATCAAAAAGATCTTTTCAAGGCTTGTAATGGGGCTGAGTGCAAAGGTATGGTCATTTAGGCTCAGTGACTTTAATCCTCATGAAATGTGGTGCTCACAACACTTCCTTTCCTTCCTTCATCATTATCTTTAGTGCTCATAAGTCATCCTAGTATTCCCTTTCCATGGATTGTTTGGGAACCCCATTTCATTTGTACTTTATTCCACAACTTTTTTTTTCACCCTTTTTTTTGTATCTAGGGGTTCCATTTTTCTCAAAACCATGGGTAAGAGGGACTTTCTTGCACTTCTTGATTTGCCTTCTCTTTTCACCACACCCCTAACTTAGGCTTTTGGCCTAAGTTGGCTATTCAAACTAACCACAACTTCATGAGGGTTATGGGTAATGGATAAAGAAATGTCTAGTTTTCATCAAGTTTCTTCCAAAGAAGAGTAAGGCTCAATGGGTGTTCAAAAGAGGTTCACACATGCTCATAAGGTAGGCCACAAAGAGGTATATGTCAAATTGGCTCACACTCTTTAAAGTTGCCTAATATCAGATCAAGAGGTCGCCTTTTTTAGTTGATCAGACCAACGGGGAAAATTCTAGGATCTATCATGCATGGTTCAAAGTAAGCTCATCACACTAGGCATTGACACTACAGTCAAACAAAACTCCACACTTTTTCTAGTGTGCAACGGTCATCACAAGAGAATCAATTTGATACATGACTAATCACAACGAGATACAAAGAGTTCACATATTGTCTATGCAACTTCATTTTGCCTCATCGTAGCCGCACATTCAGGTTCGTTCGATCATGAGCATTATTCAAGTCATCAGTATTGATCGAAACCGAAACTTATATTTTGCAAAAGAACAACCACATTCAACACACGAGAGGTGGCAAAATTTTTTGGACGGGTCAAAATCATAAACATCCACAGAAACAGTATATACAACACAATTTTTAAATAGAACGGCCCAAATATATACACAAACACGAGTAAAAAATAGCATACAAAAGGTGAGCCTCACCCCACCACAAATAAAAACTATTTGTCCTAAAATGCAAATAGGAATTATTCAACAGTGAAGTAAAGTAAAATAGAGAGGGAGGTAAGTAGGGGATCCTTTCTATGCAGTCTCTCCATCTATCTGGGCATCAGCGCCCGATGTCTCACCCTGAGCCTGGGCATCAGTACCCGATGTTACCTCAGGAGGAACAGCAGTACCAGATTCACCAAGTTCTTTTGAGTGTGAGTCTGCTAGAAAGACATGCACCGCCCTACAGAATCCCCAGGCCCATGAAGGAATATTAGGGTCTAGGGTAATGATTTTCCTGGCACAAGTGAGCCTCTTGCCCTTGCCTTTCCCGGTAGTTGTGGGTAGTTTCGTAGCTTTGCCTTTAGACGTAGCTGCATACTTATTTATTAGAATCCCTTTGGACTTCTCTTGGGCTGGTGTTATTCTTTCAACAAGTTTTGATTTAGTAATTTCTGCAAAATCTCGAAGAGAAGTTAGAAAACCTAAACAGAAGCACAGCAGAACAATTTCAGACAGGTTCACCAAACCAGAGGGTGAATCACTGAATTTCTTGGGCGAGCTAGATCGAGCTCGCCGAAGGAATTAGCTCTAAAAACTGCGGCAGGTAGGCGATAAGGGGAACCACTCGGCGTGTCACCGATAGCTTTCGGCGAACAATGATAGGCCCGCCGAAAGTTCCAGTGCACAAAGGTTTAGGGGTGCAGACAAAGGGCGACTGAAAAGCCTTATGGCGATTTGGCAAGTGCTTTTGGCGACCTCAAGCTTCTCTCCGAAAGTTCAAGACTTCAACTACTCACTTAACAAGAAATTAAAGGCGAGATGGGGGCACTAAGTGAACCGTCGAGTGGTTTGGCGAACTCGACCCAGCTCACCAAACAACCCAACGTGCCTACCTTTAACCCACTTTCTTGAATTCAATCCCGCAACCCCCAAAAATAAAATCAAAGCATGCACTAGTTCAATTAAGCTCAAATCCATAAAACCCAAACACAACCCCTCAAATTTTTATCCAGTTTAAGGAATACAATTATGGGATTTCAACTATCACACCTACTCGAGCAAGATTATCAAATTAAACATGAATGTAAACAATGTAATACTATCAGGCAGGATCAGAACACTTCAACAAGATCAGGCTATTGCAAATGAGTATAATGTTTGATAAAATCAACTCGGGGCATAGAAAACTAACCTTTTATGCCGATTAAGATGCAATTGAGATGCTAGGCGGCAATGCAATCCAAATCCGAGAACAACTTAATAACCAACATACAACATAGATGCAGAGATTTAAAAGTAGAGGTGCAGGTGTGAGTTTCAAAGAATGAAAAGTGAGGGAGCTTTAACGAGTTTAAACAATTAAAAACTTTGATTTTGAAGACCGTCCAGCTCTCACCCATTCGACGATGCGCCGAGTCGTCACTCACCTCGTCGAGTTTTACAGAACTCCCAGTCAAAGTTGGAAATACAAACGGTTGTAAAGATTAGGATCGCTGGACAGGTTGGTGATTCGCCAATAATTTCTTGGGCTCGCCGAGTTTCACATATTATATCTTAAAGTTGCCTTGAGTCTAACGGCGGACTGGATCAGGGTCACCGACATCTTTGTCGGATCGCCTAATAAAGGTTTTTGTTCGCTAAACTCCTTCTTTCCTAACACTTGCCACGCTTTAGCCTGCAAAACCAACACACCATTAATTTTAAACTTAAAACAATAAAAAGGGTTTTGGGTTGCCTCCCAAACAACGCCTTAGTTAACGTCGCGGCACGACGCAAGTCAGCACTCAAACTACATTTTTGGGGTTAGCAATAACATCACAAGGCAACCCCCTATTTTGTTGCGAATGGAGATTAGGCAATGCATGACCCATAAGGTTCTCGAGTAGCTGGACGACTCTGGAATGAGACCAAATCATCTGCTTCATCCATTCAATGTTTTCCTTCATTTCTTCCAGCTCTCTATCTTGCTCAGTCACCTTGTGGAGAATGATTGAGAGTATTCCCTCAAGGCGTTTAACCTCATTTTTCTTGGGACTTCTTCCCTCATGAGAAGGGATGTATTTATCCTTTCTCTTGCACTGGACTTCGATCTTCATCATCTTTTTGGCTAACTCATCCATCTGAGTCATTAAGGAGGCCAACATGAAGTATTTTTCTACATCTTGGTTCGTTTCAGCCATTTGATTAAGCACTTGGGCTGCTATCACATATGGCTATTTCGCAATGCCTCCCGGAATGAGTTGGTCGACCAACCTCTTATTTTTGGGACCAAGACTTCTGTAGAAACAATTAAGAAGGATTATGTCGGGAATGTCATGAGTTGGGTAGATGCTTTTGGTAGTAAATTCATTGAATGTTTCTGACTAGGCTAGACTATAGCAGGGGTAAGTTCTCTCTCGAGCAACTTACCCCGAATCAACCCTGTTTCTCTCGAACACAGAGTTGCCGCTTTTAAGCACAACCTCAACCTTAGCCCACTCACTCTCTCGAGCTGAGTATGTGGGAATGAGACTAGGGTTCACTCTCTCGAGCTGAACCTCATGTCGACCCACTCCCACCAGCCATCAAATTAGTAGTCTTAGTTTTACGACCTCTCTCTCTAGCAAGCCGAAAACACAAAGGTGAAATCGTATTTGCAACTACAATTTCATTAAGTTCCACCACAACTACTAAACGAAATCATATCAAAACAATAAATAAACTACCAACAAGAAATACCCAACATATAATCTAACCCATATTCACAAAATCACACCCCAAGAATTGGGGTTTTGGCTAGACATTCTAAAGAGATAGAAATTTATACCAATATGAGCTTGCATTCAAATGGGTATGAAGATTTAAGTCTCAAAACAAGTCAAGAGTGAAGAATCCACAAACCCAAGTCCAAAATCTTGGAGTTGAAACCTTGGAACTTTCAAGTTCTTCAAAACCCTCTCCAAACTTACAACTCAAAAATAGAAGCAAAGTATGAAAAATTAATGTTCAAAGCTAAAAATTTGATACTAGAATAATAATTCTCAACGAATATTTATAGTTTTCAAAAATTTGTGCTGCAGTGGATCATTCGACATCGTTAGTCAAGATCACCGATCAACTCGGCGATCCGCCCTTTGGTAGGTTTCAACACTATCTAGCTCTATCCTTCAGCATCGTCGTGTTTTGGATCATTGGGTGACATAGTACTGCTTCACGGAACGGCTCGGCGACACGCCGACTACTCTTTTTCTCTGCCGATTTGATCCTTTCCTTCAAAGCTCAGCACACTGGAATAAGAGTCGAGGATAAGACCTTTTGGCGACTCGCCGAACGGGTTCAGCGATTCTCAGATCTTCATTTCTTCGTTCTTTCAGCTACTTTTGTTCCTTTTTGCTAAGTAGTGTCCATGCTTTCCCTCAAACTTCAAATACCTGAAACTTTAGGGTTTTCATCAGATATTGAGACAAAATATACATTTGAGGACACTAATTCTATCAAAATATAACACTACATGAGTCCAATTTGTGGACTCATCAGCCAACAATGGTTCTCGAGTGCCAGTCCCGCCCAGTGTGTAGGCTCGGGGCGTGACACTAAATCCAACGAAGTCTTCAGAAATCCAATTCAAGTGTCCGAACTCTAAATATTGACCAATGTCAACTCTTGACCTAAATACATTTAAACTTCTAAGTCAAAATCTCAAATCCACATAAGGACTTCCAAACTAAAAAAGACAACATTCCTAGACCATATTCTGCATTCCAAAGCAAATGGAATGTCGGAATTCAATTACGTGACTCATAGATCTGGGTGTTGGCAAAAATTATTTTAACTTAAAGCCTCCAAAACTCTAAAACTTTCAAAAACTACAACTTTTTTATCCACTTTCCAAAACCAATTTCATAAATTAGCCAAACATAACTTGAGGAAACTATAGGAGGGGTAAAATGATAATTTTCCAAAAAATTCAAATATGACCCTCAGGGTCATTACAACTTGTTACCGAACAATCCCTGGTGTAGCCCTTATTTTGTTTTTTGTGCAATATGTTTGTGTAATTTAAACTATTTTGTTCCAATGTAAGATTTTAAGATCAACAATATAGTTTGCTCTTGTGATGCTAAATTTCCTATTCGACTTGAAGGCCTTGCGTATGCCCACAGTGCTTTCTCAAGTGTAAGTATTGGCATGTATCACTATTTCAACTTGTAATGTTGACTTGATGGTTAAGATTCTTCCATTTGTTTTCTTACAGTATGAACCAGAACTATTTCCTAGATTAATATATCGCACGGTACAACCAAAAGTAGTGTTGTTTACTTTCTTTTTAAAAAAAAAAATCATCATAGGCACCAAGGTGCGTAATGCATATTAATTATATGCCTTTTAATTGACTAAATTTTTAAATGAACAGATTTTTTTATGTATTTCAGATTAGAGATGAGAGTTACTTGTAAGAGTATACATTATTATTTAAAAACTAACTTCATCTCCTTTCTTGAGTCTTTTGAAACTTAACTCAAACTAATTTGAATCACTTCACATTTAAGTTTTGAACTCCTTTTGATGTTTTCAATTGATTGAAACAACACCTAATCCAAACCACTAACAAACTTGAAAAATCTAGGTATGTACAAAGATGCAATTGGTTTTGGTATTACTCATTATGCAAAGATAAGTTTTGGGTTTGTAGCATTTGTTCGTGTACCTATAGGAAGTTTCAACTTGGATTTGTTTTATGCCTTGTGAAATATAACTGATCGTCATTGCTATCTAAGCATTGTCTAAGAAATGCAAAAGAAATGTTAAATTATTTATAAAGCGGGTCAAACTAGGTAAAAGGATAAAATTTGGACCAATTCTGGTAGCATTATTGCCACAACTCATAGAGAGAATAAGTTTTCCTTTTCTTTATATTTTATAACTAGTGAATTCATCTGCGCTTTGCGCTGTCACAAAAAAACACAAATAATTTACTAACTTTTATCTAAATAAAATATATATTTATATAATGCATTTATTTTATATAAATTTCATATATGTGAATTTTAATTGAAAATTTTAAATATTTTTTGAGAGTTTCTTCTTACATAAAAAGAATATAAAATAACATAATTATATTAAACCTTCCTATAAATATGTAGATGTATAATTTGGTTTCATAGAGAGAAACACATTAATTTTGTTTTAAATGTAATCATCTTCTTTGGAAGTGAAACAACATTCTTGTAATTCATAACAATTTTAAAATACATAACATAAATGCACTGTTTTGCAAAGTAAAAAAATAAACAAGCAACAGAAGAGGAAGAAGAAATAAATAAATATACTTTTAAAGAATATGTTAGATATATTGTATTTTTTTATTATAATTAATTTATTTTTAATGTAAATATTTAAAGGTTACAATTAAATAGCAAGTAATATTTTAATCCTGTCCACCCCATCCGGGCTAACCCATACATGCTTTGAAATTTGACGGGTCAGGCCAGGCTAGCCCATTTTTGTGTGGGCCAGAAAATGGTCGGCCTAGCCCACAAGTACGTGGGCTACATTTTTGCCGGACCAGCCCTTTCTTAAAAGTATATTTTTTATAATTTTTTAAATTAAATTATAATTTAAAAATATTATCATAAATATGGACAAGACAATATAACATGGTGTTAGTGTTACTACTTGTTAATCAAATCCACAAATAAAAATTATCTTTATAATATTTATTAAGTTTGATTTCAAGTAAAACCATAAATAGTTAAATAGAAATATTAACCTAATTGGATTCCAATGATCATAATAAAACACAAAAAACTATGACAATATTCCATATGCTACGGCCTATATAGTGATTCCCTCGAAATTTTAGGAGATTTTTATTTTATGTAGTACATATTTCATAAACATAATTTGTATTTAAATTATAATATTTCAAACTTTAAAAAAAAAGTGAGTTTAGACTCTCGTTATTTTTAATACTCTATTTTATTTTTATTTTTTAATTAATTTTTATTTGGCCCACTGGCCGGCCCTATCCATATTTCTCAAGTCCCACAAATCGGCAGGCTTATTCAGGCCAGTCTAAAATGCCCTATTCTTAAATGGGCTCCAAAAATCGTAGCACAACCATATCAAATCACAAGTTAGGCAAGGCCGGCCCAACGGGCCTAGCACATATTGACGGCTCTACTATTTATCCATACAATATATATTTGACTACATATACACACATCATCTTCTTGTCTCCCCCTCTGCTTATGTGAGTTTTACCCGCCTTTTACTCTGCTTGCTTCTGACTCCCTATGAGCCCTTACTTTTTCGGAGGGTCGGCGGGGCATGGGATATAAATTAGTAAACTAGTAAAAAATTCTAACATAATTATTAAAAACATCTATAGTTTAAAAATATTAGTAAAAATGTCAAAATGTCAATATTTTAGAAAATATTGTGTATCCTAATTTAGTTGCTATTTTACCTCACCTTAATTACAGTTTTCCAACTCATTCTCTCTCATATGTTTTAAAAAAAGTATTTTCTCTCTCATTGATTTCCCTCTTCCAATCCTTCTTCATCTTTCAACTCCCGCTTCTCTCTCTTCCTTTCTTTCCATTTTTTTTTCCAGAAATTGAAAAATATATCTCTAAAGATATTCACAACAATCCCTTGGATTAAGGTATGCATCTTTATCCAATTTTTAGGTTTGCATACTGATTTTATTTTTGTTTAAATCATTCAAAAAAAAATCTTGATCAATTTTTTTTAGGGTTTGAAAACCTCAAAATCACTCTCTAATGGCTGAATCTAAGAGGATTACAAAAGGTATCCAACTAAATCTGTCATGCCTCGAGCATACACCCTGGGCGGGACTGCCACTCGAAGACCATTGCTAGCCTCAAGCGAACCCTTGGCATGACTTACTGACTCAGCGGAAGACTATAAGCATTTTTACAATGATCAAATGAACTTACTCAAATAGCTTAGTAAAATAACTTAGAATGTTTAAAAGTCAACATTCAACTTCGCCAAAATGGTGACTGAAGTCTTAACATATGAAATGATAATGTAATGACATCTGACTGCTAACTGTCTATGAAGCCTCTAAAATAACTGAGATGGATGTCGGGACAGGCCCACGACATCCTAAAGAACTATCTAATACTGAAAGCAAATAAAAGGAGTCCTCCAGAATGCAAGGAGGCTCACCAACAGACTCTGAGTGCTCAACTAAATCAACGAGGCGCTGGATGTTTGATCTTGTTTAACTATGTCTGCATCATAATAACATGCAGGCCAACTGACATCAATACATTGAATGTACGAGTATACCAGTTGGAATGCTAAAACAAGATATAGGCTTGAAAGGAATCTAAAGATACACTTACTTTTGCTCTTCTCAACTTCTAAATAACTTAACTCAAATATAAAGCAATAAAACACATGCAATATATAAAGCTTATAAAACAGTTGAAAACATCTTAGTTTGTTAAAGAAAATGCAATAACAAACTCAACTTTACTCATATACGAAAATAATATATTTTCTGGGGGAGATTATCTAACCGACAACCACCAATATGAGCCTAAGTGGTCATACATCACTTTACCTCACACTGCCAAGGATCATCCTATACCTTGCCGGGGTATAGGACCTAACTCACATAGTGGATCCACTAGTCAAATCTTAAGGAGTAATCTAAAAAGTATGATCCTTTACTACCCATGATGGCTACATGGTTTATGGAGATTTAGATAATTACTCAAAACTTAGCTTAAAATCTCTCTTGGAAATCTCAGTTTCCTTTCTTGCTCAAATGTGAAAACATTTACTCTTTAACTGAAAACAAGTTCAAAGGCTCTTTTGGAAATCAAGGTTTCCAGTCTTCTTTAAACGTGAAAACATTTTACTTTTTGGGAATACATAGTCCCGATATACTCTTTTGAAAACATGAACTTCAAACTTTACTCTTTACTCTTTACTAAACTTGAACTTTATGTCTTAAAACAAAGTTAAAAGAATTTGCAAAAGACTTCTTGAAAAGACTCTGAGAACTTCCTAGACTTGGCTCTTGACTTTTCTTGAATTTGAATTTATGGATTCAAGGTTATGATTCATGTTTCTGGATGATTTCTAGATGTTGAGAAGTCATTTTGAGTAGTTAGAATAAATGGAAAGTGTTAGTACACTTTAGAAGGACTTAACTAGGCTAAACGATGAAAACTGGTGAAAAATGACGACACGGGCGCGTCCCTGGCGCGCCGTGCCAGCCCCAACTTACTGGGGCTCAAATCTGGCGCACTACTGGAGCACCGCCCCAACTTGCCTGGTGCTATGGGGGCACGTCGCGCCAGCCTTCCCACAAACGCGATCTTAAATTCTTTTACCTCGCTTTCTGATCCTAAATCATTTTAAATCGATTTCTTTTCTCAAATTCACTTTAGATTTATGTACCCAAATCATATACACAAAATATAACCCAAACAACTCAAGGAAACAACACTTTAACATCAAGAAACTCCTTAATCCCAACTCATACTCAAGAACAAAATCAATTCAAGAACAACTATCAAGAACATCAAATTCTCAATATTTTTTAGGATGAAAATACGCTGAATTAAACATGCTTGGCGCGTGGGTGAACTAACCCAATGCTATGTGATCTCACATACCTTGTAGGGATCACCCCCAACAAAATCCACGATCTTAGCGTGAAGAATTTGACGATTTCCTTGCTTCTCATCCTCTTTTTTCCTCTTCTTTTCTCTTCTCTAAAACTCTAACTCTTTTCCAAAAGCGTAAACTGACCAAGTTCAGTTTAGACCTTAAATTAATTACCAAAAACGATTTAAAATAAAAGGGTAAGGAAAAGATCAAACTACCCTTCAAAAATCCGGATTGCACATTTCCTTAATCAAACAACCCAAATTCAAAAGGGCATATCTCACTCATTCGAACTCCGAATTGTGCAAACTCGGTGGCGTTGGAAAAATCATTCCAAGAGCTTTTCTACCATATCTGAAAGTTCTCCTAAATCATTCTGAGCTATAAGTTATGGTCGTTTTAAGTTGACCAAAAACTCATTTTTTCCTAACCAAAGTAAATTTCCAGATTTTAATTCTTTCCAAAAATGACTATTTCCAATTATTGGCTTCTTCCTATTTATTTCAAATTGCGAGATGTTATAAAATCAACAATTTTCTAGCAATATAAAATAGTATGCGTATTGAAATAAAATAGTAATCAAAATTCATTAAGTATGCGTATTGATATAAAATAGTATTGTCACTCTCTATGGATATTGTGGGTTTGTTAGTATAGATATTGTATTCCTTAATTTTATGGTTTTTGTATTTGTGGACATTCTGTTAGTTTTGATAATATGCCCACATAATTGGACTCATCATATCTATGTATCCTTTTCTTGTTGTGGACATTGTAAGAGTGTTGTTTATATCCAGCCAATTAAAGATACATATTTACTTTATATAGTTGTATTCATTTTTAAGAAATAGTGATGTTATTTCAGATTGTATTCATCTTTTATTATTTGATGGTTTTGTATTCATTATGTTATATATGTTGTATGTATTTTGTGTGCAATATAGTTTGTCTTGTGATAAAAACATGTTTCGGTCATTATATGAGAATCAAGTATTTGTTAACTGTTGAATCATTAATTTGTTTGGAAGTTTTGATATGAAAGTTTTTTAAATTTCCCGAGTAAGTATAATTTTTTTTGATGACGAAACAAATTTTTACTAATGCACAAGTGAATACAAATTCAGATTTGACTTTGGTGAAAAAAAAAACATAGCAGACAAAGAAGAAGAAGAAAGAGAGTGAGAGAAGGAGGTTGCAAAAATTGTATTCATATTATTTTTTGTTTGTCAATTATTTTTCTTTTACTCAACATTTGTATTTTTACTAAGAACATTGTATTTCTTTTTTAGTTTGTAGTCAATCCAATAGGTATGCCAAACGAATTTGTATTTCTTAAGCGTTGATGTATCCTATTTCTTTCACAGTCAATTTGTATTTTTTTTAAATATTGTATTCTTTGTCAAAAGATTGCATTATTTCCACTATGTATGCAATTTTCTTCCAGAATCTTGTATCCTTTCTTAAATCGAATTCATATATAATGATTAGATCATATTGGGATGCAATTAGTAATATTTATTTTAATACAAATAAAAGAAAAATATATTTGGCAGCCATGTAATGCAATTTTGATCATTGGATACACTTTTTAGTTTTCACTATGTAAGTAAAATGCATACATAACTCAATCATGAATACTTTTTGTTATATGAATGTAAATTTGTATTTGTTGATGATTTTGTATTCATTTTTTATGGAATACAATATAGTTACGTAGATAACTATTCTGTCGGGAGTGATGATAGCCTTAAGATCATCCTATCGAACGATTGGTGGTAGCTTCCTCCAGAAGAACAGGCCGCACGAAACACAAATGGAAAAAAAAGAAGTAAACTCAAATGTTGAAAAGGAAAATTAGAAATAAAAAAACTACATGAAAAAACCGGCTGGATGTTTAAGAAAACAAAAATTGGAACACCAAATAAGATTAGATCCCATCCGTAGCAAAACGGGGATGAACAAGGCACCAAGCAACAAATTTGGCAGAACACTTGAACTTCCAGCCCGACGTCGATTTGTATGCCTATCTGTTTGCATGGATCTCCTTTTTTTCGGCAAAAACTTTGATCAATTGTCTTGTCTTCTATGGAGAAGGAGGATCATCAACGGAGAATTGAAAGTCATTAATGGAGGATGAGGAAGACGAGAGAATTTGTCACCTATTTTAGGCTCTTAATCTGTATCAATCTTCTTTTTTCCTGCAAAAGTCTTGTCTTGCTTTCTACGAAGAAGGAGGATCATCAATGGAGAATTGAAAGTCGTTAATGGATGATGAGGAAGACGAGAGAATTTGTGCCTATTTAGTCTCCTAATCTGTAAGTAAGTAATAATATATTTTCAGCACTATTTACTTTATTTGAAATATTCTCTCCCCTGATTTTCTCTAATTTGTTATTTGCTTAGTTGTATTTTATTAAGTTAAATTAAAGAAAAAAAATACATAAATCAACAATATAACAAACTAAAATATTGACATTTTTAATAAATATTGAAAGTGTGGCTAAGGGATTCTATTAAATGCTAAAATATTGACATTTTGAAAATTTTCCCTTTTAAATTTTAGTGAAAAATCTAGTACTAATTTATAATCCCCTCAGTATAAAATAAACTAATATTAGTTAATACTTTATATCATTCGGTTGTGTTATTAATTTTGACTTTATTCATTTGATCTTTACTGCCCTTCTCTAACCAAATATGAATCACAATTATGTTCAATGAATTGAATTTTATAGAAAAATAATAAATAACTAGTGAGTTTGTTCGCGCTTCGCGCGATGAGAAAATAGTTAATTAATTTTTAATTTCTTTTTATATTTGAATATCAAAAAAAATTTAAGGATAATTTTTTTAGTTTTCATATTCAAAGAGATTAAATTTCAAATTTTCGTTATTATTAAATTGCAGTTTAAATAATGTAATAATAATCGTTGTAATAATTCAATGTAGTATGAATTTTTTGTTATTAATTATAGTTGTATTTTAAAATAAAATAAAAAATTCTTTTAGTTGAATAATAATCGTTTGGGTGAATTTTTGATGCACTTGAAAAAATATAAATAATACAATATTAAATATATTATAGGAAGTGTTTGACTTTTTTTTAAAATACTGAAAAGAGTTAATTTCACAAATGATCAATTACGCATAGTATATGAATAAAATAATTATATGTTGATAATTATTTTAGAGTTATATGAAGATTGATATCTCAGTTTAGGAAAATATAAAGGTGGTAGATAAAAGAATGATGTAATACCTCACTTTGGTCAAGATTATCATTTGTCTTTTTCGTCATTTTTTGATATTTTTCTTTATTTTGATTTATATATATATATATATATATATTACAATTTTCAATCGATTAAATATATTTTTTATCTCTCCTCATCATTATTATTACAATTTATTATTTTTTCTACCTTCTATATTTATAGTTTTTTTTTAAAAAACTTATCTATATCTCCTCTTTATTATCATAATTAATTATTCTTGTTTACAAAAAAATAAAATTCCTTAATTGTTTTCTTTCTTTGATTTATAGAATTTGAAAAAAATAAATAGATCTTAAATATTATTATTATTCACAAAGATCCACAACCCAAGGGAGGCAACTTGCTAGATCTTTGACGGTGGCTTGCTATATGTTTCCGTGCGAAGGCCAGCCACCCCTGATGGCTGGGCTGGATTCTACATCCTTATTCGACTTTCCACCCTTACCAACCAAAACACATTCTTTTCCCAACACAAACATCCCTACAACTCCAATATTGAATTAGTTTCCAGATATTATCAAAGGCCAGGGAATGAAATATATGATAGGAATAAGGAAAACCATTGTTGCTGAGCCTATTCCACTGAAAAAGCTGAATCTTGTAGGGGGTATTCCTACTACTAACTGGACAGCTAGTGAAATACACAATATGAATATATTAGAGAATTTGCAATTTGTTGTGGTGGAAAAATTCTCTTATTGAGCCCCTAATATCTATGAATTAAGATCATTGATTCCAAAGTAGTGTGGGATAACTGGGGGATGTCATATTGAATATCTTCGCAATAGACATAATTTAATGAGATTTGACCGTATGGAGGATTATATTATGATACTGTCTAAAATTTCATATTACATAATTGCAAAGGATGGATTTGCTTATCAAATGAGGTCGTTTATATATGATGCAAATTTCAAAGCCAGTGAAGAGACGACGAAAGCTACGACTTGGATCTCCTTCCCTGATTTGTTGTCAACATTCTTCGTGAAGGAAGTATTGTTCTCTCTTGCTTCTGTGGTTGGGAAGCCTCTTTAATTAGATCTGTTGTGCAAGGGTGAAGGTCCAAGTGGATCTGCTGGCTGAAAAACATGAGTTTGGGCAAATGCAGTTAGAAGATGAGAACACACTTGAGAATAGAGTTGTTACAATGAAAATTCAATATGATTATGTACCTTCATATGTAAAAACTGTAAATTACAGGGACATGGTGAAGAAGATTGCAGGATATTACATCCAGAGTTGATGCAGTAGTATCACGAAAAGATGAGAACACACTTGAGAATAGAGTTGTTACAGTGAAAATTCAATATGATTATGTACCTTCATATGTAAAAACTGTAAATTACAGGGACATGGTGAAGAAGATTGCAGGATATTACATCCAGAGTTGATGCAGTAGTATCACGAAAAGATGAGAACACACTTGAGAATAGAGTTGTTACAGTGAAAATTCAATATGATTATGTACCTTCATATGTAAAAACTGTAAATTACAGGGACATGGTGAAGAAGATTGCAGGATATTACATCCAGAGTTGATGCAGTAGTATCACGAAAAGATGAGAACACACTTGAGAATAGAGTTGTTACAGTGAAAATTCAATATGATTATGTACCTTCATATGTAAAAACTGTAAATTACAGGGACATGGTGAAGAAGATTGCAGGATATTACATCCAGAGTTGATGCAG
>JAJOOO010010493.1:0-10767 GCA_029582685.1 Solanum piurae
GTAAGGGTTAGTAAATTATACACACGTAGCCGGACCAAGGTGCGGGGTGAAATTCTCTAGATGTCGGACCAAGGATTTAGAGATACCTAACTTATCACTTTGCATGTAGTACACTAGGAAAGGATTCCTATTACTAGGATTACTGCATCATGAGCTTGTGGGGAACATGTATACCCTAGTTAATTCTGTCATCTTGATAACAACCAAAATTGACTTTTGATTACTGATTATTTATTGAATTCTTACAATTTGTTTCACAAACTCGGTTAAGTTAGATATATGTTTCTAGTGCTCAGTGGTAGGGATTGCAGCTTCTTCCCTTCATACTCAGCTTGTTTAGTCTTCATTTGAGGACGAATGATATCAAGGGGGAGATATTGTAACACCTAAGATATCTAACTAATATCGAAAAAGAGGAAAAAGGTGAACCATAGAGGGGCCTACAGACAAATAATAGGACAATGACTTGTCACCCCATCGTGGCTCACAGCCAACAACAAGGTGGAGGACCACTATACCCTACACGGGCTATGGAAATCCACTTGGGTCGTCACGTTGGCAATGAAAACAAACCAGAACCAACCAATGCTCTGTGAGGAACCACGAACCACTAGACGATCGATGGTACCCCACACGGGCTGTTAAGTGGACCGTGAAAAATGATCAGTACCACCCCAACTTCTGTGAGGAACCAAGATTGCCCATATGGCCCGTGGTGCTTCACACGGTCCGTGAATGGGCCCATGAAAGAGATTCGTCAGCTTTTAAGTCAGGGTCATTTTGGTCTTTTCCCCTATGAGTTTGGCATTTGAACTATGTCGTTTGATGCCTAAACTACATTTGTTTACTCGGTCTTAGCCTAATAATCTAGTCAGAAACAAATTAGAACCCTCGTTTTCCTAAAATCATCTATCTTAGAAAGAAAAGGTTAGAAAGAGGAGATAATTTCTCCTAAGAACAAGCAGAGATTTTCTTCAAGTTTAACCCTGATATACAAAGGATTTCTTCATAGTTTTCGTCACCAGGTATGTGGGATTTAACTAGTGGTTCCTTTCATCCATTAGGTCCTTAGAATTTAGTCAATTCTTTGATTTCTCATAAACTGTTACCTAGGGTTTCTACATTTTGAAGATTTATTGTGATTTTAGCTATTATAGTTTCCATGATATAAATAACCTGTTTCTTTGTGAATTAGTGTAGTTCCATGCATAGAACTCAGAAACCTACCTTGTGTAAATATATGATACTTCATGAATTATACTTGCTAGGAAAATCAGACAGAAAATCATACTTCAAAATTTGAATGCCATATCTTTATTATATATATGTTGCATTCTGAGTTAGCATATCAGTACTTTGAGCTACTCCGTATTTAAGTGCATTTTAGTTTTTCGTATTCATTTGGGAGAAGACATTGTACCAAGTTAGACTAGGGTTCAGCGTACCCTTAAGTCCTAGAACTACGTGCCCGCATAGGTTTACAAGTCCCCTCTATTGGGTATCGGTTTTAATGATCACGCCAGAGTCATGCCTCTATACCCCTGGTAAGGTATATTGGGTCCTCTCAATGAGGCGTATACATCGAATTCTATGGTTAACTCACATGGTTTATGTCGGTTAATAGGACCTCCCACAGTCAGACTCGTATTGCATTAACCATGTTTTCAGCATTTACATCACTATGCAATTCAACAAGTTATCTTCATGATTAGTACTTTGTCATTGCATCCAGCTTCATGTTTAGTTATACTTTAGTACAATTTATTTCTTTGCTCGGCGTATTTATATATAGTTCAGCTTAGCATATCTATATCCTACATGCTCATTACATTCAAAGTGTCAACACATACTTTTGTGCTACATCATTTTTTATGTAGGTTCAGGTGTCCCGCATCTTGATCACGCTTAGTTCAACTCCCAATCTAAATTTTACAGCTTCAGTGGTGAGTCCTCATACTTTGAGGACAATACAAATGCTTACTTTTTAGTTTTTATTTCAAATTTCAGTCTTGTTAGAGTAAGCTAGGGGCATGTCCCAACAACTCAATTCAGTTAGAGGCTTTTCATACATAGTAGTAGAGGCAGCTCGAGTTGTTAAGTGTTGTTTCACTCATCATTAAACTTTTATCTTATCTATTCAGACTAGTTGGCTTTTCCTCATTCCAGATATCCACTATTTTTAGCTTCTACATAGTACATGATTTACTTAGTTATTTCTTATGCTTGTTATATGCCAGACTCAGGGTTAGCTTGGGGTCACTTGTGATTCTGGGTCCCGTGTTATGTCTAGGGGGTTGCCTCGGGGAGTGTCATAAACCCCCAAAATCTGGTTTTCACGAGTACAAGAATCTAATTTGTTACAATTGATAAGAAAGAAAATATAAGTCTCAAATGATATTATTTCTAAAGTAGAACAATATATGGGAGTAAGAAGGTCCATTGGGATGACGAACAACTACCTCCAAAATCTCCACAGGAAGCCTCAGATAAAAAGAGAACTGAGAGAATCACAAAGATCTTGGATCATAACTTACACAAATGTAGAAGCAAGGGATGAGTACCAAGCAAAACGGTACTCAACAAGCAAACTCCTAAATGCAGAGCAAAGTATTATAGAATACATGTATTCCTCACGCTCCAATTGAACCTCCTCATAACTACAACCTACATAAAAATTCATCCCAACATAACAATTTCCGATTCGTATAATATATAGCACAATAACCACATTAACTAGGCAAATGTCATAAACATAGATACAATGATCAACAATCACAAGTTTTTCAACAGCACACACAAGTTCATAGATGGTAATGATGTGCAATGCAACAAAATGACATATCATGTAAGGTGATGCTTGTCTATCCTACGATACACATCCATTTAGACTCAGACCGAAACCTATGGAAGAGTTATCAGTATATGCATCTGCCACAGAGCGTATGGCCCAACCCCTCAATATAGAACATGCATGGAGCATGCGGCTCGACCCCTCTGTATAGAACTTGCAAAAACCATTTTCCATCGGCATTTTCATCACAATAATCTCATCATAGTGCTTTAGCACCAATACAAGTATGCTTTTTTACAAATATATGACAAATGACAATTCACATATAAATACACAACCCACATCAACATAATAGAGTTAAATTATCAAATGAGTCACCACATTTAAACCAAATCATTCTCAACAATCATACATCAATAAACCATCAATTTTCCTCTTTTATTACTCAGTTTCCTCATTAGCAACATGGCATATGAATAAACCAAACCCATCCTCATATCCCATTATTCCTTCACACATACAACAAGGGAATATAAGATTCTATAAACTTAACAAAGGTCAAGAAACTCATTTGTCATGACCCAAAGTATATCCTAGGTGTAACATGGCGTATAAAACCCAGAAAGGCCCTATAAAAGCCACTTAGCATACAACATACAAGATAATAGGAATAAAGATTTCAAAAGAAGCATTCTTATATCATAAAAGAGTTTGAAAAAGCGGAAGTCTAACTTAGTCATAACAAGCCATCTAAACATCAAAAGAAGTCATTGGGCGTAACTCATTCACCACATATATCATTTGAAACAAAAGAAAGAAAGAAATCAAGTAAATGTGTATCGGTCCTCTAAACATGAGGACTCACCAACTTTTGAATCTGATAGAATGTTCAGCTAGCCACTATCGTGAGAGGTAAGAGCGTCAGACCATACATTAGTGAAACCATGTTGGCAAACGTATGCATTAATACATAGAATATACTAAGTATGGGGCAATATGAATAAATAGACATGATGACATAGGTAGCTTACACATGTGTTGCATGACCAACATTTGAACATATGGAAGTTTTAAGGAAGTAAAAGCATATAACTTATACAATATAGTAATCATATTTAAAATAAGAGACATAAGAAAACATTTGAAGAAACATACTCGTTTTGTGGGATATTAGATTTAACTAACAATAAGATCATAAGACCTATATCATGGAATCCGGTATATCCTCATTACGAAAAAAGGGGATCCTACTTGCCAAGGTAGTATCCGTACATATCATATTTTTCTAAACTAGATCCACTAGGTAGGTCATTTAAGACAATCGTACAGAGGCACATAGTTAGGGGCTAGAGGTTGCTAAAAGAGACTACCCTATTTGAGTCTCCACCTCAAATTCTCACGGTGCTAAGTTTAAATCCCAACAGAATAGATAAAAGTTAAATATAATTATTACATAGGAAAGTCAATAATCAATACCAATACACATCTTTAAAATCAAATCATAGTATATCTCCTTAAAACACAATTCAAGCATTAGTGAGAAAAACTCTATTACCAATGTGAATCCATATGTGAGAAATACCTTTCACAATCATGATTATATTCGTATGCCAAAAAAACTTTCACAACAACATAAATACTTTTATCTAAAATCACCCTATCATTATAAACATTATTTTCATAAGACATGCATCATCCTTCAAAATTCACAATTCATAGGTTCAGGAGCTCGTCACAAGTTCATAGTTAAAAATCATGGATCATGCATGGGTTCTTATGATTTCAACTCAATATTATGTAATTACATTTAATCATGCAACAGAAAATTAAAAAACAACCATTGAATCATAATTGAATAGAACTCGTGGAGAATTAATTAAGAAAAATCCTAATATGATCATTTGAAATTGAAAACTTTGGAGACCCAATATATATTCTTGATAGGGAGGTACGCAAGTTAAGGTCAAAGGAGATTGCATCTGTCAAGGTCCAGTAGAAGAATCGGCCGATTGAAGAGTCCACTTGGGAGATTTGAAGTTATCCACATCTTTTTATCGATTCAGGTACCCTTTTTTACCCTCGACTTCTTTTGATCATTTGAGGACGAACGATGGGTGAATTGGTATCTGATGTAACAAACCATTAGATCATTTTGAATACTAGAACTATTTCGACCCTTCCTATAAATTTTAAATGAGAATCTTTAACTATTTATGAAACTACAATATTTTAGCTGGTGGTATTTATTAAATAATATTTTTTTATTAATTAGTGGTTAATGCGCTAAATTCATAATTTATTTAATACTCTTACCAATGACCCATTTATTAGAATAAGTAATTAAGATTTTTATTATTTTAATTATAACAAGAAATGGAGAACAACAAAAACTCACCTGTGCATCGGTGGCATATAGACACAAAGAGGAATAGAGTGTATAAAGGCTTCAGGTAAAAATCTTTCAACTAAACTTTAATTTTGGGATATGCATGCATTGATTGCTCTTTATATGGGTAATATTATGTTAATAATATTGATTTGAAAGGAAAATGAATTGGTGAAATTTGATTGGATACAAATAATGATAAAATTGAGTGGTCAATTAATGATTGACAATCATGAGTTGGCCTTAAGAATGGTAGTAGATTGAATGAGAATATGGTTTAGGTATTGCTTCATTATTAGAAGTATGATGGCATTCCAATTGTTTCATGATATGCCACTGATATTCGGCATTAATTAATTTTATTTAGTTATCACATTATTATTTAAATTTTAATATATTAAGATACGTAATTAAATATTAGGTGTATTGTACTATATGAATTCCATTAAAGTTATGGTAATTGGAGGAACTGAGATTAACCGTAGGCTCAAAAAATTAGGAACTTATGAGACTTGATAAACTAATTAGTTGGTATCAAAATTAAGGAATTTGATTATAGATTTGGGTGAGTTTTTGAATCTAGACTAAATATATAGTAATATGAGTGTCTACGAATTTGTTTGCTTATGAATATTGTATACTTGATAGATTGAAAACATTCTGATGCATTGATGAAAGGAAAAGCATTGGGGAATTAGCTTGCTTGACTTCGATTCTTCGGTGGAGGTGATAGAGAGACTCTTAATAGTGATTGATATTCATTGAGTGATATTGTGAAATTTTATATGTACTTGATTGTTGTGGTTTGGATAATTCATGTGTTGTTTGTGATTGGTCTGAAATCTCAAGACCGTGAAATCCATAATCTTGAATTTCTTCTATTAAAATAATGTCTTGAATAAAGAAGGCTCTTGACGAAATATTGTTAATGAAGTGTAAAGTGATGATAAAGAATAAGAAATTAACTATGTTGTTGGATCGAGTGCTATACGAGCCGGTACGATATATTTGGATCCGGTGCCACTAGCTGACACGATAAATTTGGATCGGGTGCCACGAGCCGACACGATATTATTGGATAGAGTGTCACGTTCCGACACAATATTATTAGATCGGGAATCACGTTCCGACACAATATTATTGGATCGGTTGTCACGTTCCGACACGATAACATTAAAGGAAAACATATTAAATTAACTTAATGAACTCCATCTCAAAGAACAAATTTCTCAAAAGAGTGTGGTCTAGATGCATGAGTCCTCATGTGTGTTCTTGATATTGTGACTGATTACGTACTTGCTTCGGTGTTGTTGTCACTTGTTCATGTTGTTTGTTGCTTGCCACCTGCTAAGTGGTATAGTTGATTTTATACTAACTTATTGCCTATTAGTTTCTATTTTGGGTCGGCCAATGATATCTACTCAGTACATGTTGCCCTGTACTGACCCCTACTTGTATTTTCCTTCGTTTTCCTTTTGTGGAGTGTAACGAGTGTACCAGCGACTTCGACTCACCCTTAGCTCTAGTCAGTCTCCAGCACATCAGGTCCCAAGGTGAGCTATTCATTCTAGCTCGTGTTGGATTCTCTCAGTCATGGCACGTTGTCCTTAGTATTCGACACAAACTACTTAGTTAATTTATTTTGGTGTCTTTGATACTCTTAGACATAGAATTTGGGGATTAGATGTCTTTGATGTGATGACTTTCAAGTTTCGAAAAATGATATTTAATAAGATATGAGCTTCCGCATTATGGTTAATATTTTGTAAGTTGAACATTAATAAAATAAGTTGGGGTTGGATTCATTGGTTCGCCCACCTAGAAAGTTAAGTGTGAATGTCACTCATGACTCGTTTCAGGTCGTGACACGCATATGCACGTATACTAGTAAATTATAGTAGGAAGAGCACGCGTTTTCACTGACAGAAATATTTTTCAACATGTCAATTCAGCTAACACACAGATCCTCTATGAAAACAGAAAAATTAACAATAAAAATATAGAAGTAGTGATTGAGTGGAAATTGTATGATTTGTCTGTCACATGTTTCCCTCGTGTTTATGAAAGTTTCTTTGCTTTTTTGTTGGTTTTATTTCTTATAAAAAAATTCCTAGTGCCATTAAAAAAATATACTAGTCCATACTCTTTGAATTTCTTTTGTCTGTAGGTGTTATAAGATATAAATACATTAGAAAAAAGTATAGATCTATTTTTTTAATTTTAAAGTTTATATAAGTGAACTGAATTGATTTTTTATTTATAGAAAAACATAAATTATTGTATAAGATATTTGTAAGTTATTTGCTTAATTGTAGATTTAATCAATTACAAATTTATTTGATTGCAAGGTTTTCCGATAAAATTAACTTAGATAATTGACAAGATGGGTGACTCTAAATTATAGTGGGCAACTTAATTTTCCTTACTAATGATCTCGCTATCAAGTACATGTGCTTGATAAATGATTTTGCTAGGCATTTTGAATATGTACATGACCTACAAGATGCCCAATTTTTATTTTAATTGTCATCAAAAGTAAAGTTTGAGATATAAGTTATTCAGTTTTATCGAGGCAAATAGCCTTAATGGAATAATATGAAAATTGCATCCATAATCATATTATTTGTATCAATAATTTCACAAATGACAAGTTGTGAAATGATAACAGAAACACATAAGATCATCTTTATGATGTATCCGTTAAAATCATAAAATATCTAAATAACTCGCTAGATGGATGAATAGGTCCACATATTTTCTATGAATACATTTTTGAGATCGTTTACAAGGTAATTTTGTCATTTTTCCTATAAAATATCTCTTTATATTTATAATATATAGATTTATATTTTTATTTAATAAAGATTTAGAAAAATCGTTTTACCAAAAAGGGATAAGGCACAAGTACCCCCTAATGTAATGACCCGGAAGGTCATTTTTGAAAGCTTTCATAAGTCTACCATTTTTCTCCTCCTGACATCGATCCCGAGTCTTTCATGATCGAGTTTGAATAGTTTAGAACTTTGAGTTAAAAGTTGAGAATTTGGTAAGTTTTGAGTTTGAAAAGTTTATATTATTAAGAAAGTGATTTTTGGAGTTTCGAGTGTCAAAATGGAATTTCGTCGATTCCATGAGTCTCAAAATGTGGAATCTGAGCTGTGATCGTTTTCAATTTCAAATTCTAAGTTTATTTTTTGAGAATTTGAGGTTCTAAGTTTGAATTTGTGAATATTTAGCTTCGGGTTGACTTTGGTCAAATTCGGGGTTCGGATAGGAATTCCGAGAGTTCTGTTGGATTCGAAGGATGATTTTAGGCCTAGGTGAAGTCTTGGTTGATTTTTGAGAGGTCCCGAGCTTGATTTAGCATTTTTAGGCGTTGAGTTGTTTCTTGTGATTTTCACCAATGTCGGGTCAAGTAGACCTCATATTAGTGTTTTGACGGTTCCATTGATTCTGAAATGTTAAGTATAATCGACTTGCCTATGTGGTTGGTGCATACGGGATTCCGAACAAATCCCGAGGGTCCTTTCGGAGTCTTCAACCTGATTCTTCACCCTCAGATAGTCTTCAGATCTTCCAGGAACAGCTCATTGCAGAAAAGCTTTACGACATTTTCTTTTTTTTCTCTCAATTCGTGAATGAATGGTTTCCTGCAGCAAGTATAGAATATATAGTCTTCTTGTTAGTAAGCACATAAACAAGGAAACCATATATATTGAAGATCCTGGCAATTAAGGAGCATCCAAGGGTGTGGCCTAGTGGTCAATGAAGTGGTTGTGAACCCTGAGATTTCACTCAACGGAAACTAAAAACGCTAGGTGATTCTTAGAGTTGGATCCAGGACTAGGGGCGAGAAGCAGGGAATTGGGGAAGGGTTGGCTTTTTGGTTACTTAAAGTTGCTGCTGTGGTGGACCAAACTATTCCTTGAAATTTAAGTTAGTTTGTGTTGGATATATTATTTGAAGAGACGGGCACTATCGATTTCTCATAACTCGAATTTTATTATATCAAAATAAGGACACGCTTCGGTGTTACAATCTTGATCACACTTGTTGCTTGCTCCAGCAACACTCTTTACTTGAACACTCACTCTTGTTTGCTCTCTTACTTTCTTTCTTGCTTTCTTACTTGGTTTGTTACTTAGTTGGTTTCTTGTTTGGTTACAACTCAAATGGACCACCTCTATTTATAGGAGGTGATGGAAGAATCTAGAGAGATACATACTAATCTATTCTAGAATATTTCTAGCTATCCTTTTCTAGAACATTGCTAGACTATTCTCTCTAGAATACTCATTCTAGAGATCTTCCTTTAACTCTCTACAACTCTAGAATATTCTAGATTTTTCTTGACTTATCTCAAGTAACTAATTAAGTTTGTGAAATAAGAGATGAAGAATCATTTAGCTATTGTTAAAACATAAAAATAGAGTCTTCTATGTGTACTTTTGGTGTAGGATAAATCTGGTAGAAGACTTGGTTCAGTACATGGATTTTATAGAAGTTTTGAGACTGTAACAGATACAACTCTGCTATAGTTTGTATGCTTTGAGTACTTTCTTGGTACCTTTTTGATGAATTGTACATTACCTAATTAACTTTTTCTTGTTATTTTCAGGGGGGAGTGCAAGTTTTACAAGGAGGAGTTGTCAAACAGTCCTTGAAGCCCATTTACTTTCAATAGGAAGGATAATTGCTCCCATCTTACCCCATTTGGCTGAGGATATGTGGCAGCATCTTCCTTTTCAGTATACTGCTGAAGATTGTCATGTTGCTAAATTTGTTTTTGAGTCAAGATGGCCTGAACTAGATGCAGAATACCTTTCCTTTCCAGAGAAAGAAGTTGACTTTTGGGGAAAAATTGTTGAGGTAACTGCTATACATCTGAGGCTAGCAACCCACATAGTTTGGCCCAATACTTTAATCGGTTACCAGTTGGTTAAACTTAAATTTGGCCTAGTATTTCAATCTGGTGACCAGTTGCTTAAGTAAAGCTCAAGGGGGCTGATATCTGTTTATCTATGATGCCATACAAGAAATCCACAGCGCAGATTGGTAGCTTTAATAATTTGAGGGAGCGAATGATTGTCCATTATATCAGATTCAATTTTGTTTAATAATTTAATCTATTCATGGTTTCATTCATGCGGCCAAACAGAGCCTATTTGCTTTCTATTGAATTGTGTTGGTGTGACCATTTTAATATTATACAACTTGTTACATATTCACATTGTCAGTGCCACACTATGGGTGTGTTTGGTATGAAAGAAAATGTATTCCTTAAAATGTTTTCCTGGAAAAAAAGTAGATTTTTGACTTATTTTCTCATGTTTGGTTGGTGAGGAGAAAATATTTTCCAGAAAAGATTTTTAGTGTTTGGTTTTTGAATGAAAAATATTTTTGAGAAATATCTTTTATTTTTACTAGAGTAGAAAATAATTTTTGAAATTGAAAAACAATTGGAGGGGGGAGCTGGTAGGGGCTTGGTAGGAGGGTGGTCGAGGGTAGGGATGAAAAAATGAAATTTTGAAGTTGAAAATATTTTTTAAAAATAAACTTAAAAAAAAAAATTGGGTGTGGGGGGGGGGGG
>JAJOOO010010494.1:0-10603 GCA_029582685.1 Solanum piurae
ATCAAAATAACAAACAAATTGATGATACCATTGAAGGTGCTTTAAAAGGTACTACCGATAGTGAAAAGTATCAAGGCGATGCGAGAGAAATATTAAATTGAAAAAGAAAGATTGTAGATGTCGATCAAAGTAAAGCTACTTCTTTAGATCGACAATTGGTTGCTTCCACTTCCGAACAAAATCGTGTAGACTCAATGGATGTTGATACAGATAATATTGGTGTTCAAACAACTACCGAAAACAAATGTGATTGCAATAACCAACAGGCTGCTACTAATGAGGTGCAATCAAAAGAAGTTGGGTTGAATTTGATGTCTAATGCAACTAAAAATGCAGGGGGAATACCAAGAGTTGGGGTTGATGCGCCACGAGTTGATTCAGGGCAAAAATTAATGGATTCAGGACAAAAATTAATGGATACATCTGATGTTGAAGATGCTGAAAATTCTGGGCAGCATGTTTTGCAAGTTGAAAACGAGAATCCAACTAAAAACTGGACACTGGTTGCACACAAAAAATCAACTAGTAGTCGGATCCTTTCCCCTACTAGTCAAAATAATTCTCCATGTAGTGAAAAGGGTCCGACTGGGAATTTTCATGATAGTGAGAAGAGGCAAGGTACTAGTAATGCCTCAAGAGACCTATTATGTTCGAATAGCTTGATGCTTTATTGAAGACTACTGGAAAGCAAGTAAGGTTAATAAGGAATGACGACGATTTGATTCGAGAAAAATAAGTCTCACCACCTGCTTTAAATAGCAAATTAAGTCCAGAAGCTCCTGTATTTGTGCCTAATTGTGTGCTTGCAAAGAAGAATGAGTCCAGGGCCCTAGTGTCAAATACAATTGATTTGGGTGAGGATTCTCTTGATGAAGATGGAGTGGATTTGGGTGAGGATTCTCTTGATGAAGATGAGGAAGACAATATGCTGGACATTTGCTTTGATAGAGTGGCTAGGGAAGGGATATATCACCTAGGCAACAAAGAAGTGGAAGCAACAAAAGCAAAAAGAAGACACATGGAAGGCAACATAGTTGGGACGGTAAAATGACTGAGGAGTTTGTTCCAAGGCACCTATCGATGCGACAGACAAAGCAAAACTATTTGACAGTATCAATAGGTTCAACTAGATCCAATAAATCCATAAAGAAGGTATGAATCATCAAGTGTTGTTAGATAGGTTTGAAGAAGAAGACGAGAGAAAAATACTTGAAGTTACTTTTGATGGACAATCAATCTTTTTTAATTCATGCTTTTGTAATAGAAAGTTTGAGGAAGGTTCAACTTTCTTCTTGATTGACATATTTTTACATTATTTAAGCATCTTCATTTGTAATATCATCATGGAGTGTATTACAAACTCTGTAATGATAAAAAAATACTTAGTTCTCTCTAGCTCTTATTTTCTTCATGCTTGTTAGGTAGTAAAAGTTAGATACTTTATTAGGATTTGTAAGATAAGGCCTAACCCCCCTTGCTTGTACTTGTCCCTTTTGATACTTTTTATGTTTAATAAAAGACCGAATTTAAAAAAAAAAAAAATGACACTAACATATAACATGCAAGATGGAAAGAGAAAAGCTTTATAGCCGAGGGTCGATCAGAAATCTCTCTACCTCACACAAGGTAGGGATAAGATCTGCATACGCCCACTTTCCCCAGACTTCACTTGTAAGATCACACTAAGTACGTTGTTGTAGTTGTGTTGTATCCGGACCAGCTTACGCACACCTCGACTACCAGAAAAAGCTTAACATAATTAATTATTTATGCGAAGACTGAAATGCTCCATGAAACATGTAAAAATAACCGAGGAGGTTACCGGCCACAAGCTTTGCCCGTTTCTCTTTGACCTTAGATAGACGCATGGCCAGCAAATTTGGTATTTTGGTGTTAGTTATATACTAGAATAGGCCCAATACCACTTCCCAAGTTGGTGCACTTGTATAACCTTCACAATCTCTACTCCTAATACTTTCTCAACACTTTTATTAAGTACTCCCTCCGTCCCATTTTATGTGAGGTAGTTTGACTCGACACGGAGTTTTAAAAAGAAAGGAAGACTTTTAAAACTTGTGCTCCAAACTGAATGATAGAAATTTGTGTCGCTGTAAATCATTTCATTAAGGGTAAAATAAACATTTTACAGTCAAATTGTTACTTAATATAGACATGTGTCATTCTTTTTGGAACTGACTAAAAAGAAAAGTAAGTCATATAAACTGGAACAGAGGGAGTAATAGATGTTAGTTATGCAAAATCTCTTAGATAAGCAGTTCTGGCTTCAGAAACTTTTGGAGAACTTTTCAGGTTAAAGTAGGAAGTTCGTAATGGATCGGAAGTATCATGAATATGAGGCGATGAATTTATGATAAGAGTTCACAGAATTCATCAAGATGCTTCATACATACAGCCTACTGAGAGAAATCAATGATTCAATATCAATTTTGAAAAATAATGAAAAACTGCAAATTCTTCAATGTTGCAGCTAAGATTGTGGAATGATCTCTTTGTATAATGCCTGACTCCCTCCCCTTATATGGCAGTCTTTTCCATTGGCAATGTCCCAAAAGGTTAGACACCATTCTTCTACTAATATCATTTTATAAATAACTTCAAGAGTTCTAAAACTCAGAGCTATTTAACCAATCAGCTTAGTGTTTATCTGGAATTTTGCTTTTTCTAACGAAATTCCATTTTATTCAACTACTACTTGTACAATTATACAAACAACTATTTATAATCCTTCTCTAGTCTAATATAGTGTAATAAAAAATGGGAAAGAGGGAGTACAAGTCATTTTGGAAGTTCAATTATTCAGTTCTCCCCAGGCAACTAAGTGGAAAAGCACATTTTATTTACAATCCCTTTGGGAAAGGACAAATATTATTATCAGTTTTAGAAGTCACGCAGACAAGAAGTTCAGGGACTGGTCTTACAAAAGGCAATCTTATTCCCCTAACATATTAAAGTCAAGTAACAAAGTAAATGTACTATGCATACCACGCTCTCATTCCCTTGCTAGGGAACCAAATAAGCAGCTTCTCTGGTAAGGCAATAGAAATATTTAGAGCACGCACTATCTCAGAACGGTGAAAGAGAGCCAACTTTTACATGTAAGAACATTATACTAAACATAAATTCTATTTGCTGGGGGAAAGTTTCTCAGATAAACCTACTTCTCTTGAAAGAAGCATGATCGCTTTCAGAGTACAAGATAAATACTTCTGCTTCACAGCGGTAAAAGAGTATGTGTAGGGCAAATTCACAGACACACAAAGGATCCTTTTAACCAAATTTCAAGCATGTTCTTTCTTTTCTATTTTGATGTGTTTTCCACCCGTTGTCCGTTACCTGCTTTGGAAACCCAGATTCGTGCTGGGAAGTCTCGTTTGGGTTTTTTTTGGGGGGGGGGGGTAGTGCTCCTTACCAAACACACCCTAATCCTACACCTCAAACTCGAGATCGTTGGTTAAGGATGACGGAGTACTTACCACTTCACAACAACCTTTGGTAACAATCATGCTATTTACATAGAGTAGCGAAAGAATCTAGCAATTTAAACATGTAAATAAAAAGTAACTGGTGTATGTTCTTTCAATGAATTTCTTACTTAACATACCTTCAAAAGAAAAATCCAATTGTTGCATCTAAAAGATATCCTTTAGGCTAGTAAACTGCTGGACCTAAATTCAACATTTACTCTCAAAAGTATAGATCCTTGAATAAGAACAACTTGAGCTTGGATATCTTCTATCACTAATCACCAACTAAAACTTTGTACTCCCTTCTTAAATTTAACAGCACAACAAATTCTCAATGTCAATGTTAAAATGTAACATTCCTACCAGACAAATAATTTTTTCCCTAGAGTTAAGTGAGATCTTGTTGAGCTTCTTTAGTGTGTGACCCTTGGAAGAAAAGAACAAATCAAATTAGCATGAGATATAATTCGTGTCAAAAGGATGATGATCTGTAACTAGCGGTTACCTTTATGTACAAGCTTGTTCAATTAACACAAAGACAGGAATTAGCAAACTAGAGATTTTTCTTCATTTCTTCTCTATTTTTTACGAAAAGGAAAAGAACAAACGAGAGATCTAGTAAGTGGGATCAAAGTATTTAAGTAGGATCAAGAGAAATACACAGACAATTTGATTGTTTGATATTCTGATATGGACTGAAATTAGTACAAGGTGTAGCAACAATTGCCAAAACTTCAAAAGTTTGAAAGTCTCCACAACTATAACACGTTTATTCAAAGATCTACATTAATCACTAGCGACAGTCTCAACACATGAAAGTAACATTTTAACATTTCAAATGTCCAATGCTTTACAAAACCTTACGAAGAAGAATCCTCCTTGCTGCGATTCCAACGTCGAGCACTCCTGAATCGGACTCATCGTGGAACCAGCCCACTGAATTCTGAGCTGCCTGAACAATTTGTGAAAATCCTACACCAAAACAATATAACAATATATCAAACCTCAAAATTACAATGTTGTGACCACTCACTTGATCATGCTTAGCTAAAAGCATGAATTATAACACTTTAACAGAAAATTTAAAAGAAAAACAAGGCATGCATTGCATCAACAGAGACACAATTGATAGGAAGAACATTCAGAAAGTCCTACAAAGAAAACAAAATCGAGAGATACAATGTAGAAACTCTAATTAGAAACAGAGGCAAATGAGCATCAGCGTATGATGCAACTAGAAGGAAAACAAAATCAAGAGATACAATGTAGGAACTCGAATTCGGAGCAGAGGCAAATGAGCATCAGTTTACGAGCAGCTACAAGAAAAACAAAATCAAGAGATCAAACTAAAAAATTAGAATTCATAGGAAGCAATTATATGTGGCCTTTACACACAATTATATGATACAACTTAGAAACTCCAATTTGAAGCAGAGGAAAATGAGCATCAGTGTACGAGCAGCTACAAGGAAAAGAAATTCGACAGATCAAACAAAAAAACTAGAATTCATAGGAAGCAATTATATGTGGCCTACACACACAATTATATGATACAACATAGAAACTCCAATTTGAAGCAGAGGCAAATGAGCATCAGAGTACGAGCAGCTACAAGGAAAACAAAACCGAGAGATCAAACTAAAAAGCTAGAACTCATAGGAAGCAATTATACATGGCCTACACACAATTATATGATACAGAGTAGAAACTCCAATTCGAAATAGAGGCAAATGAGCATCAGCAGCTACATCTCCAATTCATGAATATAGAAAATACTCTTACAAGAATTAACAAGCCTTTAAATCCTAGATCCATCTTTGATTCCAAGACAGAATTGTGAACAAGTATCTAAACGAATTCTGTTTTCTATAGGTATGAAAATTAGGATTGAGTAATTAATGTTGAAAATAATAGAATCAGTTTTTCTTCTTTTTCCCAACGATTAGAGTATCAGATTGAACAAGTGATTGTAGTGAAAGAGAAAGTTGAGATGAGAGACCTCCGGAGACGGTTTGTTTGTTGTGGCGGATATCGTGAACGGTGGCGGAGATTTTCCAGTAGAGAGGGCGGCCGACGTAGTAGAATAACAATACTACTAAAATCGCTATCACGACTCTGAATGTCATCTTCCCCAATTTTGGGTTTCTCTTTCACACAGAAATCACCTGTTTTTGGTATCAAAATTGGAGTCATGGCGAGGAGTGACACAAGACACAGGAACCACCTGTATGAACGTCGTCGTTTTCTCAAGCTGGCGTTTTGGCCATAAATTTTGTCAAAGTAGTAATTTTTACAATTTTATAGTTGGGGCAAATGATTATTTTGGTCCTTGTGTTATTGTATTATCCCTATTTTAGTCCCTGTAATATCAGACTAAACACAATTAACCTTCAATTAATTAATATGTGTGTTTTTTAACCTTTTACTAACGGAGCCAAAATAGAATAACGGATTTATAACTCTATGAAGGGTAATTTGGTTCTTTTCAACCTAAAAATTTCTAGAAAACTTTGTTTCTACCGTTCTAATTAGATCAGCCGGCATACGAAAAATTCCTTTTCTACATAATTCTTCAATTGAAGACTTTTGTTTTAAGATCGTGAGTTAGTAATCCTTGTGATCGTCTTCCATGTACGTCACAACTGTATATTAAACTTAAATCTCTCTTTCTCATCACCATAGCCTCCTTAATAAACTGCAATACCTCTGTCAAATTTTAGATACTAAAATTGCAAAGTTACAAGATTTGAATACAGTAAATTTTGAAGCATTTGCAACGAGGGCTTGTGGTCTACGATTCTTGACTTACCCCCACCATCTTCTATATCATCACAATGTTCACAAATTACAATTAGATTAGCGTAACTTAACTGTAACTAGTTGTGATTATTGCTAGATCTAACACAATTATATTTGAGGAATGACACAAAATTCACATTAATGAAGAAGTATCAAAAGAAAGTTTTGAAGAAAATATTGTTGGACTCGAAAAAAAACTTCAAATTGGGAAAAGATGATAATAGACTTTGCATATCGAAGCAAAATACAACCACCTAGCCATGATTTCATTTTCTGAAAAAATATACGATTTGATTATATATAAGCTTCGATAATAACAAATTCAGTGTCAATTGTGAGCATTTAATTGTGTTGGTTTTCAACATATTGTGTGTAATTATTGATAACTTACCACAAAAACAATACAAGAAGAATTCATGGAGTACAATCGCAATTAAATTTTAAATACCCAAATTGTCCTTTGAAATGTTTAACAATCTGTTATCTTGTTTGTGTTTTGTTAGTAGGAGGACTAAAAACACACACATTACTTAATTGAAGGTTAAATACATTTAGTCAAATATCACAAGGATTAAAATAGAAATAATACAATAACACAGGAACTAAAATAATTATTTTTATAAAACTTCAAAAAAAAAAAATCAAGTAAAATATATATCTAAATATAATTTTAAATTTCTAAATTTTAACTTAAATTCATAATCTATGGTCAGATGGGAGCTAACAAGGTGTTTGATCATAAATTTTAAATATTTTTTCTTTTGTGAAATTTATAAAAGTGTTTAACGTTATATATTTTGCAACCAATATTTGAAATGCTATTTATAATTGAATGTATTTAAACATAATTTTTAAAAATAAAAAAGAGTTGAAAAGGCATATTATAAACTATTTTAAAAAATTTAAAAATAACTTCAAATTAAACTTAGAACTTTATGGTCTAACTTGTTTTTTGCTTTAATATGTTCAGCTATCTCTTTAACAAGTTCTTAAGCATCAAGAAAACAATATTTAATTATTAGTACTATAATTTATGTGTCTTATCCTTTTAAATCTAAGTCCAATTATTAGTTTAAATTACTGATTTACGGTTAATAAGATAAGAATAAGACATAGAAACATGTTAAAATTATGGTGAAATTATTAATTACACATGCAAGTCCTATTATTAGCCCTTGAGAAAAATAAAAGTAAAAGAAAATAACAATGGAGCAACTTTTGCGCTTAATCCACGTGGCAAATAAACATTTGCTACTATGGTAGCACTTGGATCGCTATTCGAGCAATCAGCTCTTCTCCAATCTCCACCGTTAAACTCAAAATCTCAATCAACGGCGCCAAAAAGATTTCAAACTCTTTTCCAAAATTTTCAAACTTCCCGCCCTCTATCTCTCAGTATAAATACCTCCATTACCCATTTCAATAATTCATCATTTCAGAACTCTATTTTTTCTCTGTATACATTCAGCTTCAAATGGCCCGTACTAAGCAAACAGCTCGCAAATCCACAGGTGGAAAGGCACCAAGGAAGCAGCTAGCAACCAAGGCTGCAAGAAAGTCAGCTCCAGCAACTGGAGGAGTGAAGAAGCCTCACCGTTTCCGCCCAGGAACTGTGGCTTTGAGGGAAATCAGGAAGTATCAGAAGTCTACGGAGTTGTTGATTAGGAAGCTTCCATTTCAGAGGTTGGTGAGGGAAATTGCTCAGGATTTCAAGACAGATCTGAGGTTTCAGAGTAGTGCTGTTGCTGCTCTACAAGAGGCTGCTGAGGCTTACCTTGTTGGTCTCTTTGAAGATACTAATCTCTGTGCAATTCATGCCAAGAGGGTTACGATTATGCCTAAGGATATTCAGCTTGCTAGGAGGATTCGCGGAGAAAGGGCTTAAGAATAAGTTTTTTTTTAGGGTTTAAAGCCAATTTTGTTCAATGATTTTGCTTAGATCTCTTGTTGGAAGTTGGAATGCTAAGCTAAGTATTGTACATCTAATAGATGTTTTCAGTTACAGTATGTGTAAACTGGTGGTTTACTAGAATTCAGGAATCTGAGTAATGAAATTTGTACTTTGTTTTGTTCTATCAAATATCTTGTTACTACATCTGTTTTCTATTTGCCATTTATTGAAGATTGAACCTAGCTTGTTGAATTTGCTGTAGTAGCTATGACACTGCAATTTGTTTGTTTATTAAGATGCTATAATTTATCATTTTATGAGACAGATTGATTGTTATCATGTGCTAGTGTGTTGAACTTATGCTGCATTTGACATGATAGTCATTTAATGAATTTTCTGTTGAGGTAAGCTTCTGGAAAAATGGATTGTGCTGCTGCTGCTGTTGTGTTTAAGCTGAGATTGGTCTATTGTGAGGCATCTCATCTCCAACAAATTTAGGTAAGTTTTTTAATTTGTATGGATTCTGAATGCTAGACTGCTTTGGGCTAATTACATACAATGCTTATCTTGGATTAAAACTTCTATGGCTTCATGATATTATAATGTATTTACTGTGAGAGAAGCATGTTGAAGTAGACCTGCTTTTTTTTGGCAAGTCATCTAAAAGATATCTGAAATGACTTTCTTGCTATGTAATTTCACTTTGTTGAGTTGTGATACTTTTGCTTGTTGGTACTTTGTGACTTGGTTATCTTAAGCTTGGTTATTCAACTTTTGATAGAGAAATGATTCCTGGCCTGAACTTGAGCACAATGATCTAATTGATCAGAATGCCAATTTGAATTGATTTGTGGAAGAATGGATTTTATTTGTGTACATCTGATGACTTGTTTCATAGAAGTATATGCAAACTGCTTGTTTATTAACATTTGAGATCTAATTAGTGAAACCACTAGCTAGGTTGTATTACTCAAAATTGAAGGTCTTAACTGTATATATAAATTTGCCAACAATTGAAGACTGAAACACTGTTTTGTGATGACACGTTGGTTACACATACATAAAACTACTCTATCTAGAATTGAAGAATTTAGGCATCTTTCTTTTTGAAATGGTGTAAATCATTCTTACTTTACCTTGGTGAGTTTTGGGTATGAAGAATTTCCATTTATGGTACTTATTCACTACTTGCTGTTGCCATGTATTTTGGGGAGGAATAAATGTATCTAGATCCTAGAATACTATCACAAAGAACTACTTGACATTTGTTATGGTCGAAAAAATCCAGATAACCAAGTAGACTTTTGTTTATGTAGGAGTAGGAAAATGGAATTCCATTACTTTCTGCCAAGATTTGAGGTACTTTTAAATCCAACATTGACTCACAAAGTCCTCGCTTTGTGGCACAAGTATTTTACAAGCTAAGCTGTGTGAGTGTTCCCTTTATCAGTTGTCTGAAACTGAATATTATCTTTGTTATCTAAATGCTAGTGTATTTTTTTCAGTATTTCACTCAACATCAATGGTTAACGACTTTTTGTGCTAAACTAGACCTTGTACAAGCTTCCTAATTGCATATTTTTTTCCGCCAAAAGTCATTATATATGCTGAAGTATACTTGAAGTACTCAGCTTATGCAAAGATTGCAAATGGTTTCATCAGCAGTTGGTTCTCATTATTAATACTTTAGCTACTGAATGTGTCATGTGATGGAACCAGTCAAATTAATCTATTGGGATAAGTAGTGTTACAAATCTTCAAGATTCTCAACCTTACCTAGACTTCTATGTGTGGATATCAATATCTTCTAAATGTCTGGTATGTATTTAAAAGATTTGTCAATTGAGTAGCTTTCTGTATTTTTAAGATTGGAACTTTTAAACTAAGGTAGGTTAGCTGATGGTGAAACCAAAGACTCAAATTCCATCCTGATTGCATAAGTACCAGTGTAAGGGAACGTGCACACTAAATCAAGAGTTCATCTAAGATGATACTATACAATAATGATTTCAGAATCATAAAAAAGAACTAAGACTCAGCTAAGATCATGTCAGGGTTACGTAGGTTAACAATTATTGAAACTTAGAGAGATAAACAGCATCCTGATTGCATACATTAGTGTAAGGAAAGTATGAATAAACTAAGAGTTGGATTACGATGATAAAAACATATAACGAAATTCTATATTACTTCAAATAAAAAATAGTAATCATGTAGTTATTACAACATATATTGAATCATCATATTATCAAGACCTCTTCCTATTCCTATTCCAGCAGCGCCTAGTAGCAGGAGGGTCATTAATAGTTTTAGGCATATCGCGGTAGTCCACCATTATGATCCTTCTCTTGGCTGTCTTTTGCTCTGCTAACCTTTCCTCAAATTTCCTCTTGCTTGATTCAAATTTCTTTATTTCATTGATGCTTTG